>OVBA01000182.1:0-88157 GCA_900406435.1 Lepidium aucheri
AAGCATGATTCCAACTCTAAACGTTTTTGACCTGAAATCTCAATAAAACACTGACAAATTCCCAAAATATAACCGTTATAATGAGCTCAAAACCGACAAAATATGAGGAACATCACATGTGAATGCCCTAACGCATGTATTATTATCCTCACCTCCAATATAGACTATGAATCACAAGACAAGAAAAATAATGAGCAGCCAAAATCAGAAGAATAAGAGGTGGTCTATCCAAATGCTGGCGAGTTCTCAACACTTTGGTTGGCATGAACTTCAAAGAAAAAAGATCTTCCACACGCAATGCATCATAAACTCTGAGGTTTGTAACATTTTCATTGATGGAAGATCAAGCACTAATGGGGGTAGTTGGTTCATTATGGACCGGCTAGATCTTGCTACAATCAAGCATCCCTCATCCATACAAAATGCACTAGCTCAATGATCAAGCATAGCTGAAATCTGCGAGTATGAGTGTAACACCCCGATTTCAAGAAAATATGATATGTGGTGGTGCATGCGGAGAGGTTTAAAAGAATTGATTTGGCCACCTATGTTACCAAAGTGCACTTATCTTTTCGGTCACTTATCTAGAGAGAACTCCAGAGTTAAGCGTGCTTGAGCTGGAGTAGTCAAAGGATGGGTGACCTTTCGGGAAATGATTTTCAGAATCGTGTGAGTGAGGACAAAACATGGGGAAAGATCATGTGGTGATTTGTAGGGTCGATAAACAAGTCTTTAAAGTCTCTCGGACGTAGCGTATCGACTTATCGACCGGTAAGGTGGGCCCATGGGCCCTAAGAGGATATAGGGCCCATTAAGGTGACGGTGTAGGCATTACAAGTGGTATCAGAGCCGAACCCAGATGTGTGTGGAGACACAAGGGCTCACACCGTCAAGGGGGTAATGATCCTGGTATGCAACGAGGACGTTGCGGTCTGTTAGTGGGGGTGAATTGTAACACCCCAATTTCAAGAAAATATGATATGTGGTGGTGCATGCGGAGAGGTTTAAAAGAATTGATTTGGCCACCTATGTTACCAAAGTGCACTTATCTTTTCGGTCACTTGTATAGAGAGAACTCCAGAGTTGAGCGTGCTTGAGCTAGAGTAGTCAAAGGATGGGTGATCTTCCGGGAAGTGATTTTCAGAATCGTGTGAGTAAGGACAAAACACGGGGAAAGATCATGTGGTGATTTGTAGGTTTGATAAACAAGTCTTTAAAATCTCCCAGACGTAGCGTACCGACTTGTCGACCGGTAAAGTGGACCCATGGGCCCGAAGAGGCGTTACAATGTGATTGTGTCTTTTAGCATAGAAAAACATCACAAATGTGTGTGGCGTGATGTCATTCCCATGAAATTTGGATGTTTTATTAGGTTGATCATGACAATTTGACTGTGATTTAATACATAACAAGTGCAGAAATGAATACTTATTCATATTTGATTATAAGAAGTATACCTTGGCCCCATTGACATCCTCGAAAGTTCACAAGATCCAACAAAATCAAATCAAGGACCCCCAAGATGAAATGGTCCAATATATTTGTTTTAATTATGCAGTCTCTACGACCATTGTGTTCCAAGTATGTGTGCTAGTTAGGGTCTTTAAAGAAAGGTTGTTTGCAGAATTTGAAAAAATGAATCTACCGAGTGAGATTAAGGTTCTCATTGATCAGTTCAAGCATATTTTCTCAAAAAAAGTCATGGAAAATTGCCTTTTTACAAGGCATTGAGCATCTGATAGATTCATGCTTGGAGTTGTCCTCCTAAAGTATCTAGCGTACCGTATGAACACATATGAATTCCAAAAAAATTGAATGCCAAGTCCAAAAGCTCATGAGCAAGGGCTATATTTGTGAGAGTCTAAGTTTATTTGTTATGCCCATGATATTGGTTCCCAAAAATGAAAGTGTGTGGCAGATGTGTTTTGACTAACGTGCCATAAAAAACATCACCATTAAATATAGATGACTTCGTTATGGTCTCGACTTTGTTGCCACCTAGTAAGTGCTTAATTTTCTATTAACTTTCATGCATGTAGATTTGGTCTACTCCACAAATTAGTCTATGACTTAGTTCTAGGCCTTTTTATTTAACTTGGCCCATTAGGATCTGCAACTGTAAATGTCAACATGTAACAAACGACTTGCCTTATATGGCAAAGTCTTTGTAAGTTTGATTTGTTTCATTATTCATGATTTCTTTTTGTATTATTTTTTTCCCTAGAAGAGCCCCTCCGTCAAACTATTATATCTCTTGTCAACAGTAAACCTTTTCGGTTATAAATAACACAAATTTCTTCTCAAAAGGAAAAAAAACCTTAGTAGTCTTTCATACTTAGCTTTATATTTTGAGTTGTTTCTAGGTTTTAGCAAGTATTCCCCTTGATATAGGAGTGTTCATTATCAAAGAGAGAGTCATCCCCTTTGTGGTTACATTCATTATCAAAGCAAAAATAACATACTAGATTTCATCTGGGTTGAGATTTTCTTAATCAAAACTTGAATCAGTGTGTCTGAGGAAAATGTAGAATGAGACTTGGCATCATAAATTAAAAGTTATACAGAATTTTCGAGCAAAATTAATGAAAACTCCTAATGAAGATATAGATGAAAATTTTGAGAGGAATCTTTTACAAAGATTGAATAATAACAGTAAATAGTTTTGGTAACTCATAGGTTCTGATTGGTGTTAGGTTATTCGCAAATTTGGAGAAAAAATTATATAACTTCATCAACCACACTAGTAACAATAAAATCGTGATAGATTTGATTGAACCGAAAATATTAACATAACACTATTTTTTACTCTACGTCTTGCCCCACCCTTATGTCATGTGATTACATCAGTTATATGTGGTATGTTACGCATTTCATGATGAGAATCATGTAAGATTTTTTTTTGTTAATTTTTTTTGCATAAATATAAATGGAGCTAAACGATTACAATTTACTATCTTGAAATAATTATCCACATCTAACAATCTATATTAACCCAAATAGAGTACAACCCATATAGGCTCATTTGTAACCACTATTGGAAATATAAAAAATCCATAGATGAAGAAAGTGAATCGTGAAGCATTTCACGAAAGCGTGAACCATTGTTAGAGCATAGAGCTTGCTAAATCTGGGTTTTGCAACTTTATAACACTAATCTTGTTCTTAATTGAAATGAAATGTGAATATAAGAGATTGTGGGGAACGATGAATCTACCTATGGAACATGTCGTTCTGTTTTGGCCACCATATAAATTGTTGCACGCCATAGGAGAATAAGAAGAAACAGAACCTGTTTCCATCCATTAAAGTGAATCAGAGCATCAATTGTGTAAGCCCAAGATCAGGATTGCCGAGGTTATGTGAATTTGTGAGATAGTTGAACCCATACATCACAAGAAAAGTTGCACTAAAAAAACCAATGGTCACTTGATTCAAGATGGAGATTACGGAGCATGCAAGTGGTCTCTGAGCTTATTTCCCATGATTGTAGTCTATCTAAGGTTGACCTACAATTGAGAACCATTAACGAGGCAAGAGTTGGATAATTTGGAATACCTTTCTTTTTTTCCCAACTCACTGAAGGAAAATATCCTCTGAGCTGATGATAGATTAATTTTAAACTAAATTTTTCTTTGTTTTTAACATTGACATGCCACATGTAGGAATCCTCCGAGTCATTAAGTAAGATTGTTATGAGGAGAGCTAGAAGCTGTTGGAGTTATCACTTTTTGTCAGAGGTAAAATCTGATATTCATTATGCCACTAATGCGATTGATGAAGAAATTGGGATCCTTGTAAATTTTGGGCCATGAGGTCCTATGAAATTAATCAAGGGGCCTAATTCTATGCATGGGTCTTTCCAAAAGTTGCATTTGTTTCTTTTTCCAAGTAGCATTCTCAACCATTGTAATGCTAAATTCCGAAATTTAAGCAGTTTCTTAAAGTTCCAACTATGCTTCTAAGATGGTTTGACGTCCCATATATTCTTATCTTTGATGACATTTTAGTGAATGCAGGCTATCCATATTAACTCTTATTGGAAGAAAATTATCCAGAAAAGCTTAATACCTCATGTTAGATTCCACATTGTAAGGTTTTTAATCCCTAAACTTCCTTCTTATTTTTAGATTTTGTGGCATTATCCCACGCCACTTTAGCTTCATGTTTCCCTTCTAAATTCTCTTTCCATAGAAAAACATTGCACATTGAATTAATTTTTTATGCATTTCTTTGGAAGGATGAAAGCTGCAATATAGAATTTTGTAATGTCTGCTATGACAGAGTTTAGCAATTGGATACATCCTGCGAGAGATAAAGTATTTGGAAGTCCAAGATTTAATTTTTGCCTTGATTTTTAGGATAAGAGATTCACAATTGAGCACAGATAGGTTTTTAGCACATAGGGAGAGTCGTAGATAGCGGACTATGGAGCCATATGTGAATAAGAATAGCTTTTCTGCAAAAAATAAATGTGTAAGTTTGGATTCTCTACATTTTGGATGATAACCAGTGAGACCAAATTATGCAACTTTGTTTAGTTTAATGGATAGGACATTCATGGCAATTCAAAACAGATAAGGGGATAAGGAATTCCCTATTCTTAGACCCCTTGATCCTTTGAAGTAGCCTTGAAGAGCTCCATTAAATATAACTGAATATGTAGGTGTTGTGATACATTCTCTAACCCAAATGATGAATTGATTTGGTAGGTTCAAAGCATGGAGGCATTCAATTATGAATTCCCATCTCAAGGACTCAAAGGCCTTGCAATGTCAATTTTAATGGTTAGTCTTTGCACTACTTTATCATGATGAAAATCATTGACGATTTCTGAAGCTAATAGACAACTTCCAATAGAAATCGGCCTTTCATAAATGCTGATTGATTGGAAAAAAAAATTTTCTTAGGCAATAGATGTTTGAGTCTAGCAACACGCCTTTTTTATATGTCTTGTATAGTGTGTTGCATCATTTGATAGGTCTGTAATCTTTGATAATGGTTGTTCCAGGAAAATTTGGGATTATAGTGAGAATGGTGGAGTTAGTTGCTGCAAGAAAATGGGAGAAATTGAAGAAACTTAAGAGCAATTTAGCTACCTCATCCGCGAGAATTGACCATGATGCTTTGTAAAATCCAGAGGTAAGCCCATCTGGGTCTGGACTTTTATTAGGGTTGATTTTGAATAGAGTTTTAGTTATTTCATCTATAGATGGCTTCATTTCAGCTGCTACACGTTCTTGGGGCAGGCAGGAGTAGCTTGAGAGAGACGATATGTTCTGAGTATAGAGAGTACTCAAAGAAGATGACCCTAAATTTTTTGAAGTGATCCTCAGCTAGGTGTCCTATGGCTCCTGGACATGATGAGATCTGACCATCCACACTTTCCAAGATATGGATAGCATTGAAAGCGTTTCTTGCTTTAGTGACTTGTGGAAGTATGCTAAATCTTGATCTCCTCAAGCTAGCCAATTATTCCTAGATTTTTACTTGAAGAAAGCTTCTTCATTTAATTTAAATGCGGATAATTGTCTTGTCATTCTCTTTCAGCTGCAAAGTTAGCAGTGGTTGGTTGCATAAGCGATTGTACATGTGCAAGGTTCAACAAACGGTGAACCTCACTCACTCTTTTTGGTATTTTTGAGAAACTATCATTGTTTAAAATCTTGAGATCTCTCCTTAGCTATTTTTGTTTGTAACTCAACCCACTCAAAGACTAATACTCTATTTCAATGCTTATCTAGGTGCTAAAACTGTGGGTAAGACCTAAGGATGGGTGGTGAGTTAGTTGAAATTTTTAAGGGTTTGGTTCGAGCTTAGGATCAAGGGTTGGTAAGGATGACTAAACATGGTGAATGATCTGAAATACTAGCTTCCAGAAATGCTGTTGAGCTGAAAGGGTAAGCTGCAAGCCATTGCTCATTTATTAAAACCAGTTCAGCTGTTTTGCTACTGCTTGATCAAATTGTTTGTTTGTCTATGTGTAGCAGGGACCATAAAATCTTAGTCTTTTACTTTGATGTTGTCAAAACAAAGCTTGAAGTCTACCACTAGAGGCGTTATGTAACTGACGAGAGGAGAAAAGTGTTATGTCATGTGGACAATGTCATTAAAGTCACCCACAGAATCAATAGTGAGGAGCCTATGGGATGACACCAAGTTATCCCCAATTATCCATAGGACAAAATTATGGTTTTCTTTTTCTGTTCATATGTCTCTCTCTCATAACCAAAGTAATACTAAAATATATTCAAAACAATATCTAATATTGTTATATCTGGAATCCGAATCTGTTTAATTTAATCCAGAAAATTAATTAGTATTAACTAATTTTAGTTATATATTTTTTATATTAACACTTATTTAACACTAATTTTAGTTATTTAACGTATAGTTACTTTTAAATTATTTGTGATGAATCATTTATTTTATATTTTTATTATTTTATCAACTAAAATCAAATACTTGTTATTCAATTTTAAAATTTTCTTAATAAAAGAATAATATAATTTTTATTATAAATCTTATATATTAAAGTGGAAGACACTTTCATTTTGGCAATGTTATAAACTTTAGAATAAATTTAATATATGATTCATAACTACCTTTAAAAGTTGGCCTAGGTGAGTTTCATTATAAAATATTATAAAAAAATTAAAATTAACAAAAATTAATTAGAAAAAAACTCTAAGAAAATTAATACTAAACACAATATATCGGGTACAAATTCGATTTTTGAACCGGTTTTTTTAATACATAGATTTAACACTTATTATGGTATTTTTTCGAGTTTGATTCTACTAATTTAATTTTTGACTCTTTTGATATAACACTTATTCGGTTATTTTTATTTTTTGGATTGGTTCGATTTGGTATAGATTGAGTTTGGGGTATAGTATTTTTATATGAAAATCCAATTAAATAAATATATAATTAAAACATCTTTAGAATTTGGTTCTTGATTTGGATATGGTTCGGTTTCCTAAATATATAGGTTTATGAGCTATTAGGATATTTTTTCGGGTTTGGTTTGGATTTGATTCTTCTAATTCGGGTTGATTCTAGTTTGGGTTTTGGGCAACTAGAACAACATCTCGAAAATAATGTTCAAAATATCAATACAGACCTAAAAACCAAATAAACACGGATTGAAAAACAATCAAATATCATACTATAACATGGGTATAATCCTATAATTACTTAGAAAACCGTACTACAAATACAAAATCACACTTGTATCGCGCTATACTCTATCATGCATTCCTAAAATCATTATCAAAAACCATAGTATTACAAAATACTGAAAAAGCCTCAACCACATTCTATTAATGACTAACGTTGCATCGTACTTCCTAACTAGAGTCACCATTCGAGTTTTTTTAAAAGAAGTATTGTCTTCGTTTTGTATTCTGTCTTTTGTAATTCACATATACGAAGATTAATCATAAAATATGTTTTCATTATTCTATTAAAATGTGAAATTTATTTATCAACAAAAAATGTTATGTAGGATAAGGAAACCAAAGATTATAGAAATTACAAAGAGAATAAAACAATTAGTTCATCCTAACCATAAAATATGTCTTCCATTTTACTCTCTACTTGGTCACCAAACCAAAAAGACTATGTAAACAAGTTCATCGAATATAATTCCCGTTTCTCTATATTCATTATAAAATAAATTCAATAAATATACCAATATGATGTTATTTAAAATGATTAACATTTATGGTTTTGGAATGATCAACAATAACTCATAATAACTGCGACGGAATAAAAGACATCAATTGAGAGATTTATTAATATTCTTATTTGAGTAATTGATATGACAGATATTCCCCAAAGTACAAAGGAGAAGCAGAGAATAACAACCCTAATTAGTAGTATAAAATAACGTCCTTTTTAATTTATTGAATGATATTAATAAAAAGAGAGAAAGTCAATAGTAAAGAAAAATTAAAGAGATAAGTGATAATGACATTTATATGTGCTTAAAAGTCATCACAATAACTCTAGCATGCGTAAATAAACAATGGATCCAAACTATTAGCAGACCCCTCATTTAGCTCTTGATATATATATCACATTATTGTGAATAATAAGAAAACACTAATGATATAATACCATAAAATCTGAATTTGAATAGAAACAAATATAAACAGCTCATTCCTCTTACACGTCCCATGCAGATGGAGACACCACTTGTCATCAAATTTACCCTCCTGGATCCAGTTTTTTTTTTTAACTTTTCCATTAGTAATAAACTAATAATAACTAAATCATAAAAAAATTGTAATGAAATCGACAAAAAGAAGATAATTATTGAGTAGGTTTCTTGGGTTAAAACTTTTAAAAGTGAGAGTAAATCATAAGTAGAAAAACAGAAGAAAAGCGTGTGTGTGTTTGTGAAATAGAGAAAGAGATAATAATAAATGATTAGGGTCAAAGTAAATGATGAGAAAGAGAAGTGATTAAGAATTTGGAATTGACGATATTCGGAATCATTGAGGTAGTAATGATTAAGAGAATAAAAAGCATTACAGCTACAACTATATATATAGTAGTAAATACTCCATTATGATCATATCGATTGATCCACCAATAATAGTGTAATAATGCCTTCCTAATCAAGTACATACACCTGTAAGTAAGAATCGTATCATAGTGAGATACTGTAAACCAATAAGACTATGGATGAATTATAAACTTAGGAGAAGTAATCTGTGTTGAATTCAAGTGTTGTTGTTGAAGAATGGTAAATGGTAATTATGAGTGAGGGAGAGAGAGTGAGAGGTGTGTGTGTGTGGTCTACATGTAGAAATAAAAATGAGGAGGACAACCTCAAAATAGTCAGAGTCAAGTATAAGTGTTGGCATATGAAGACAAGTAATGAAAGAGTGGTCCATTCTTGTTTCTGATTCATCCGGTACGACTTTAATTATGCTTTCTTTTGCCTGAGATCCTTCACAAGCTTCTAATTTGCTTTCACAACTACCTTCCTTACACTTTGGACATCTTTAACTCACTCATGATATTTATGTTTTCTCAGTCAAACCTCAACTATCTGAGAACTGAAATCATCAGACAAAGATTGTCAAACTGAATCTATTCACTTGCAAAACCCAATGGATAAAAGACAAATCTATTGATCGTCACACAAAAAAAAAAAAGAAAAAAAAGTGGAATTAGTGGGACTTGTATATCAAAACAAGCTGTTGTTCAAACTTCTAAGCATAGCAATGATGACTAATAACTAATCGGGCCTGGAGTACTGCAATTACCAATGGTGAAGCCCATATGGTGAGGCCCAATAAAGGTCCAATAGATATTGGTCTGATTGCTTCAACTATTTGATTGCGACTTGCTTCTCTTTACTTCTATACCACTAGGTATCAATACTTATGTGGCTTCCCTTTGGCCACATCACGCTATAAATGAACGGTCTCTCCATTAACCTGACTTGTCTCCATATATACACAATCAAACAAGAGCTGTTCTTAGTCTTTGCTTTGCTTTTTTACTTTATTATATATACCTGTTTTGACACCACACAATGCTCTCATATAATTGGAGTTAGTAATCACCATTGAATTTAACTCAATGCTAATTATGATATAGATGACAAATACATCATTTTCGTCAATCACTTCTTTTTCTACTTTTTTTTTTTTTTAAATGACGGCATTTCGTAATCATATACATAAGCTCAGTGTTAATGGCTTTGGTCGTTGCTTAATCAACGTGTTAATCAACATTTCTTAATATCAACTTGTGCATTTTTTATCAGTCGGTGGATTCTGAGATCTTTTGGACGGCTGAAACTGAGATTTATTTTCTCCCACTTTCTCTTTTTATATTTCTTATATAAACCAAAACTATGATTATATTTTGCAAAATGAATACTTTGAGTCTTTGACAACGCCGTTTAACATTTTTCTAATACATAACTAATCTATTGTTTATTTATCTTTCATTCTCTTGTTTATTAAGTTTCCTTCATTAGGATCATGTCTGTCCTTTCGATTTTCATTTAATAATTTCACTAATTAATGTTGGATTCAGACTAGTTACGCAATTTTTACTTATTTATTTGTTACTTTTTAATTAGATGTTAAATATTTTTATTTATGTTTTTGTGTTGGACAAACGGGAGTAAAAACTCCACCACCACATTTGAATCAATTTCGAATTTAAGGCATAATTTTTTTTGTCTCAAGCAATGTAAAGCACGTAATAAATTCCCCAAAGCTCGGTTAACGGAAGACAACACACACCAATTTTTAAGCAAAAGCCTTTACACCAAAATGCAATACCTAAAGATTCCTTCATGACTCCATCAATATTAAGTTTAAACCGCTTTCCTGGCAGTAGTGCCCATTTGACTTCGCGAACTATGACACACTGCATCTCCCTCGGATAAGCAATAACTTTAAATGTGCACTAAAGATATTGCAACTGTATTTTTTACAAATTGTAGACGATTTCTGCAGATCTAATCAGAGCCAAAAACATTCTCTCACCTCCACTTCTAGCTCCACCAACCACTATCGCAAAAAAGTTGACCAAGGGCTCCCAAAAACCCTTTCTGCAGCTCCCATGTTATGATAAATCCACTGGAGAAGGGTCTGATCAAAAAAATTTGTCTCTTGGGCCGAGGAACCAACTGAAACCATACCTCTCAAGACCTCATAATCCCATAAGATATGCATTGTTGACTCAATTCCATTCTTACACACGGAACAAACATCTGAATCACTTAGATGACATCTCTTACGTTCCATATTAGTCATAATTACATGTTGACTCACCAACCATAAGAAACAACGTACCCGTTTCAGAGCAATCACCTTCCAAATCTACTAGTATAAGCTTTGCATTTCAGGTTACGGTAAAAAACTATTCGTGAGAAGACGGTACGCAGAGGAGACAGTTTTCTGGCCATTCAACATGTCATTTCAAGCAATGCGATCTTTCACACTTGTTACCATGTCAACCACTATGGTGTGGAGTTGTAATAGAGTAACTTAAGGTAATAAAGAGCCAATTTTATCAAATTTCCATCTTACAGTTGGTGTCCATATATCACAAACTGTCATGCTCAGCTCCTAGTATGATAAAATCCGAGAAGCAAGGTCAGATAAGGCTCGATCACCAAACCATGTATTTATCCAGAACATAACTTGTCTACGGTTTAATTGAATCCATCAAAGTGCCGGTACAATAACTTTTCTCATCCTGGTATAGATACTACGCCGAGTCGAAGAACATGAACCAAAACCATTCATCCATCTAGTAACAGTTGATTTCGTGACCTTATATTTGCTTCAAAGAACCTAGGCCTAGAGGCTCGAGTTATTATGTGCTAGGAGCCAAGCTACCTTAGAAATTAGAGTTAGATTCATTTCCTTGGATTTTCGAATACCCAAACCGCCATGCTCTGAGATCTAGTAACATTCGACCAAGGTGCAAGATGTTGTTTTCTTCTCTCCACTATACTTGTCCAAAGAAAATCATGAGACGTATTATCTAAAGCTTTAATTGTTGAACCTCGAAGAGAGATAACACTCATTGTATGAACCGGCATAAATGTTAAAACTGCTTTAGTTACGGTAGCTCTTCCGCAAAACTCAATAATCTACCTTTCCATCCAGCTAGGTGTGACGATACTTTCTCTAAAACATCACAGAAAGTGTCCTTACTTATTCTCTTTTGCTATAACAGGGAGACCCAAGTAATTCCCAAGATCATTAGTTTTATTCCACTAACTTGACTGATTTGTCATTCAAGTGAGTGATCCCCATTCTAGAAGAAATAGATCTTTGATTTATCAAGACTCACTTTCTACCCAGAGGATACGCAGAAAGAGTCAAGTATGCTTCTGATGATACAAATTCGGGAGACAAACGCTTCTGCAAATAAGATCAGATCGTCTACAAAACACGCATAAGATTATCTCGGACCATCACGTGATAACTTAATCGGTTTCCACTCCTTCGCCATGACCAAGAAGTCAATGAGATAGCAAAGTCTCTCCAAACAAAAAACAAAGACATAGTGGGATTAAGGGTCCCTGGCCAGAGTCCCGTGATGGACCCACAACATATTTAATAATCCAGTTAATCCAAAGGTCGGATAACCCTGCCGCCTTAAGAGTGTCCTCAAAAAATCCCAGTGAACCTATCATACGCTTTCTTGAGGTCCATTATGAGTAACATTCATCCTCTTTTACCTTTGTTCTTTCATCGAGTGGACATCACCCAGAACAATAACTAAATTTTCAACACTCAATTGGGTGGGTATGGAAGTAGACTGAGCATGTCCAATAAACTTTGGTATGGCACGTTTAAGTTGAAGCAACATCATCTTTGTAATCATTTTGAATAAAACGTTGCTGAGGCTAATTGAAGGAATTGTAAGATTATTTCCGAGTTTGTCACTTTAGCAATCAACAAAATCAAAGCATTATTCAACCCTTCATGGAACCGACAAAAATTAAAAAATCAAAGGACAAAATCTACAACAGAAGACCCAACAATGCCCCAATACTGCTGATAGAAAATTGGTTGAAACCCAATATGAGCAGGTGCTTTATATTTATCAAGTCCACTTAACCTCCCACGCCAAAATTTTAATGAAAGTTCATACTGATCAGCAAAACTCAACTAATTAAAACCGAATGAAGGTAATACTGGAACAGTGGAGGGCACATCTACAATCGAGTAAAGATTTTTATAAAATTGAATAGTGAGACTTTCCAATTATTAAGAATCTGTGATCCAAGCTCCAATATCATTCTTGAGGCAATCAATCTTATTCCTCTGTATCTGCACAATCGTCATTGTATGAAAATATTTCATGTTCAGATCCCTAAGAGCCACCTACTTATCCCTTGATTTATGAAACCAGAGAGTTTCTTCTTGTTCCAAAGTAGCTTCAAATTCCTTAAGGAGTTGTTCATCTTCATTCAATAACGAATCTAATTGAGAAATAGCAAGAGTGGTTTGAATATCAACAATTCGCTACATCAACTCATTCATCCTCTTTTGGATATATCCAAAAATTTCTATGTTCAATTTTAAAAGTTTACATTTCAATAACTCTAGAGCACCAGGAGTGCTAATATAACTATTATAGAAATATTGAACAAACTCTTTAAACCCTACATATTAGAGCAAAGCAGCTTCAAATCTAAAGGGCCGATGCTTCGAATCACACTTAACCTTTAGGGAGAGCTGGAGGAAAAGAGGCGTGTGATCAAAAGATAAAAATAGGAGGTGTGTGACAACTACAGCTCGCCATTGAAAGTGTGGATGTGAAAAACACAACACTCGGTCTGGACGATCTCCATAATAACCAAAACCCTCCACTCTGACCTTGAGCATGAACTCGGTACAACTTTTTAAAACCCAAACCTTCACAAATTCGATGAACTCAGTCCCCACCATCATGAGTCTTCAATAAGGCTAAAATATCTATTTTAGACTTCTTCAAAATATAATGAACTGATCTCCAAAAATTGGATTTATTTGGCCTCTACCAATTCTAGAAAATGCAATTCATCCTAACATATATATTACGGTTTATTCGAACCGGGGAGAGCTGTTACGAGCTCGGTGACTCATATTATCCTCTAACACATTCATTGGTTAGTTTATATCTTGCGGGGATACACTCTGTAAATGTTGTTCTACCACAGAAATCATATATGTTACTTGGCTTGGGATTACTCCGATCAAAATCATCGGACCAGTTGTTCCTATTGCAAAGTTACCTCTAGGTCGATACACGCTTTCTATTTCTAAACAAAGTATTTTACCTGATGCCGACTTTGATACTTCTCATGTGATAGGACCAAAGACCAGGCATTTTATTCGTTTAGTATGAACCTTCTTATTTCTACGCCCAATAGTTTCTAATGTTTTAAAATTTGGAGCACATGTCTCTTTAAACACACCTTAGAATTCATCTACACATATACTATTGTCCTTTGTTATTGGGTCTCCGTCCTTTTTTTTTTTGTTTAGAAACAATACGTGAGTTATACTTCTCTTTGCATATAGGATTTAAATTGTACTTATTTCCTTCCTTAGATTAGGTGATTGTATCCTTCGTAGATACACTCGATTGTTTTTCAAGATAATCAAATCTATTAGAAATCTTAATAGTTTAAAATATTGATTGATCGAGATGTCACAACGATTGTGATCTCCCGAGATAACGAATTTGTTCACCGGTTTCACTATCTTGTTCACAGGTTTATCCACACCTTTATAGCGGCGAACCTCTGTGAAATCATCACCTGTTTGAACTGCTTGAACATGCGCAACTCCGGTTGACTTAGGATTAGACTGTTGAATATTAGAGTTCATAACTTACAAGATAACCATAAAACCACACTTTGAACATATTGTAGTAAGACCTTCATAACTTACAAGATATATTTCCTTATTAATCATGATAGAGCCTTTAAGTGGTTTACGTAAATCTACCTCCACATATATTCTTGCAAACTTTGCCCGTTCATAATTCAAAGTAATCAGGTCAATCCTAATAGGTTTACCAAGATAACCAGCAATGCCCAATAATATTTTTAATGGTAAAAATTGATTGGGATGTGTGATAAGCGAACCCATACTAATGTTGTGAAAATATCATCCTTCAAATGATCAAACTCTAGAAACCATACTTGCAGTAATAGGTAACTCCCCAAAACCCACTGTGGGCCACCAGTTAGCTCTGTAAGGTACTCTTTTTTAAAGTCAAAGCGTACCATGTAGAAATTTCTAGGTAGATCCATGATATGCATGGTTCCATTAGATTTCCACATCTCTCAAAGCTTTCATGTAAGCACAACAACTGGGACATGTCGGCGAAGAACCTTAACAATCATACAGTGTTTCTTGATCAATAGTTACCACTGCTTCTCTGTCATAACCATTGGGAAATTCTACCCCTAGTTTATGAGAAACAGAAGCATCATCTAACATTGTATATGGGCTTACCATCCCTTCGACACTAGATTCATTTACCCTTGAAGCCCATGCTCGGTTTATATCTGGTGGATCATTCAGTGGTGGTCCTGTGTCCACAACATCTGACAGTACTGTATCCTACTCATCACCGTTCAAAACCTTATATTCGTTGTCATCCTTCTCTCTCAACATCTTTTCATTTATTATTTGATAATAAAAATCAGTTCCAAACGACCCTATAAACGCTAAGTTTCCGGTCATCAATAACAATCATCACCGATCAAAACTTAGATAAACAAGTCTCGAACACATAAGCCAAATTTCAGCTCAATCAAAGATACTCAAGGTATATCGCACTAAAACCAAAAACACTATTATAGGAAACAGTCACGCAAAAATTCAGATATCCGACAAATCGTTAGGATAAGAATCCCACCGTTGGATTTGAAGAACACTGAGTTATGAACTAAGCAGCATGGAATCAGAATCGGGTACGTAGAAACGAAAGTGTTTAGAAGCAGAGAATCAAGTTTTTTAAAAAAATGAAGGAAGCATGTACATGTTGAAAACGTGTAAACATATATATATATATATAATAAATCATATATACCATAAATCATATCAAAGTCAAATTTTGAATCAACACATCCCAATTTATAATTGAAATATTATGAATTATTATAAAATAAAATCAAATTCCAAAGTCTGTTTTGTTTAAATTTTATGTTTTACTCATAGTAGACTAAATTACGGCATAAAAAACTAGAAGCCGAAGAATTAGTTATTGATTTGTTTAATTTTTTAAAAGATTTTTACACTATATGAATGATTTTGAGCTTTTAAAATGATTTTAATTTCGAATCGTATGCTTCCATAAAGCCTCCAAACACATTAATTTTGAAATCGTGATTCTGAAAGATTCCAAGTATTTTCGATTCCGTTTCCAATTCCGAAGCGAGAAGTCCATTATCTCTATAGATTTTGTGCTATGTCGGTTTGCAAAACTTCTCTGTAAATTTCAGCTAAATCTGAGCATATTCAGACTTTCATGCATTCTCTTAAGTAAAATTCGGCAAGACTGTGTTATAATGAAAAGCAGCCACGCAAAGCCCATATATCCCCAAACCAACCGTTGGAATGACAACCCCACTATTGAATATGAAGAGTAATGAGTCAAGAACCTTCTCTATAGAATTCAGCTAGATCGGAGCACGTTCAACTCTCCATATTTTATTTTGATCAAATTCGGCGAGACTTCTCTTCTACATAGAGAACTAGCTTTTTTTGTCTTTTCACAGTTTACATGAAAAAGTCTATATTTTGTATCCTTAAGGTCTAAATATTAACAGCTGATTCTAGTTGAATATGGTTGAATTTTTTTTCAGTAAAATATGACTGAATAAGTTAAAATCAAATAGCAACAGAGAAACCTGAATGAATTTATTGGAATTTAAAATAATAATTTAGTAAGAAAATAAATAATATTGTACCTCATAAAATAGTCCAATGGAACCTAGATTCATATATTTGAAGAACTAAATATGAACTTGATTATACCGGGAAGTGAACAGGTATCCAAAATACATGAAATATAATTATGTACCTAAAATAATTGTTTTATTAAAAAATTATATTTAAATAATCAAAATTATTATTCATTCAAATCTTTATTTAAATTGTGAATTTTGTTATATTATTTTCACTAAATTTTAATTTGTTTTGTTTTTGAAAAAGTTACATAAATTTGAACCCAATCAAAACTGAATAATTCACATAAAATTTAGATGTTTAACAAACTACCACAATCGAACCATATTCGATTTATATCAAACCAAGATCAATCCAGAAAATATGTCTCAATATGTGTTACGTGAGTGAAATCAAAAACTTTAAAAGCATGATTAGAATCCACATGGGGTTTGAATGCCTATATTTAACAAAAGGATATACAACTTATTTCATTATTTATAATTAATTATATATAGTTTAAATATTAGTCAAAAGTTTTTGAAAAATCAAAAAAATTGTGGAATTGTGAAATTGATGCAAATGACAACAGCTAATTGTGGAATGGGCTGAGTACAGCTGAATCTAGCTGAAAAACTGAATTGTGTTACCATTTAGACACTTTATCTCTTATGTCGACTTTTCTGATGTTGCCTCTTCAGCCGTCAAACTCCTTTAAAAGGAGTTTTTTCATGTAGGCTCGACTTTCTCTGAGAACTAGGTTTTAGAGGAAATACTTGGGTAAGAAGATATTTTGCCGTGAAGTTGATGGTTGGAGCGTCTCAAGCTTCGCCATGGAGCTCACCAACTCCACCATGGGTTACAAAAAAACTTTGCATATTTCTTCAGGCAGTTCACAAATCTTGTCGTATGAGCTATGTCACCGTCAGAGGTTCAATGGATCCACCGCTTGCACCTCTTGTTGCAAATCTGAACCTTATTTTTAGTTAGTTGGTTGTGGTTTTTTTTAGATATAAAAACTAAGATTTAATCCCTAATTAGATTTAAGCTAGATTTAGGTGCTCATTAATTGCAGCTTAGGTTAAACGATTAGTTTTTCTCTGGTTTCATCGGGTAATGTGCTTTTTAGGGTGTGGTTCCTTTTATTAGAGGTTTGTTTAGCTTCTTGTGAGTAATTTATAGGCTTGATCGTGGTCTAGTTCTTCTTTGAGTTCTATTTAGGCATAAAATCCGTTGGATGTGCTTCAACTTTGGTATTTCCTGAAGAAGTGTCTCTAGCTATTTTTTCATTTTCTACCTTTAGTTTATCTTCGGTTTGCTTCCATATAGGCTTATATCTGTAGTTTTATGCAGTTTTGGCATCTAGATTCATTCTTGTTGGTTTAGTAACTCTTTCTTTATTTGTGAGGTACACATATTCAACATAGGAAGTTTCATTTGTTAATGGTTTTTGTTGCTTGCCGAACGATCTCTTTGATCTTCACATTCATGGTTGCAAATTTTTTTGAGTTATTGGTCTTTTGACCTTAGCTTAATCTTTTTTGGGCTTGTTTCTAAAAGACTCCCTCTTTTGGGCATCGACTGTGGAGATATATGATTCTTGCCGGCTAATGTTTATGGTTTTAATGTTTTTTATTCCACCCAATTTTATTAATATAATCACACACAATATATATATATATATATATAGTATAGTATTTTTTCTGACTTAACTTATATTATATTAAAGCATAAAAGACAACCAATGTTTAGGTACATGATTAACAAATGAATAATTCCTGTATAATCCACTAACTCTGCATGCTAGAAAATCAGCTTTGTAGTTTAACTCATTGGAACAGACTTTGAAAGCAAGCAAACTCATCGGTGGATAGGGAAAAAGCTGGCCAACTTCCTGAGTGCACTACCATCTCTAGGAATTCTGCACAACCAACAACAAATTCTACTATGAATATTTGGAGAGATATGAGAAAAGAAATCGCCCACAACAAAGCTTCGATTTTAGAGTGAAGAGAGGATATAGTGCAACAAATACCACGTGCTCCCAGACTCACCAAAACCAACATTGAAACAATACTAACCTAGGTTCGAGTAGTACACTGAGTATTTCCATGACTCATCCACGAATTACTTATAATCAGTTAAACCTGGTAAAGACACTAAAGTTTGAATTAAGATCTTCTTCTCCACCGCCGAGCACTAGGATCTCGCTTCCACATCCAAAGTAGGGGCATTATTAGACCTCACATTTGTGTTAGACCACGTTGTTACCTCTTTTTCCGCATGTCTAAATTCCAAGGGTTCCTATCAATAGTTGATAAGACATTATCGTTTCTCGCCTTTCAAATAAACCATAGAAACCAAGATAACTACACTTATCCACATCTGTAGGAATTCTCCATAAAAATAATCTAAATTAGAGAAAATTGAGCATCTCGAGAAAACATCCACTAGACGAAATATGAGACAAAGCCAATGTTTGTACTGCTAGAGGACATCCAAACAAAATATGATTAACTGTTTCAAAATCTACACTACAACGGCTACAAGACTTTTCACAAATGATATCTCGTTGTACCAAATTAGTCCCAACTGTTATATAGCTTGAAAGAGCCTGCCACATAAAATATCGAATCTTTGGTGGGCACTTTTCTTTCCAGGCTTGGCCTTGTTGAACTTCAATATTTCAGACCAAAACGTCTACATTCTGAAGCTGAAAGATTTTTCTCTGCCCAATAACCCTCACCATTTCCGTGAGAGATCTGATCTTAGTTGTTTTCAACTTTGTCAGTTGTTTGAACCCGATAATGCTATTCTTTTTTTTTTGGTATACATGACTCTATTAATAAAGCTACATATAAATACAAGATCTCAAAGACTTTTGGCAGATTTCTTGCTCATATATCTTGTCTTACTTCTATTTTATCGAAAATAATTTTTGTTTTGTCTTCTTAGTTTTTGACAGAGTATTTACCGAATTTAGAAAAATGCCAACATAGCCAATCAAATCTAGGTAAACATGGAAATGAAATTCCTAAAATCGGGCAAGCATCCAAGGGATCCATTAATTGACAAACCAGTACATACCGCTAATACCGAGTACTTTGATCAATAAGCTAGTCCACAGTCATATCCTGATAATGTAAGGAACCTTGCCCACACCAGTCTAAGAATTAAATCTGGAATCCATGGGTCCTGCTAGATAGAATTCGATGATCCACTTCCAACTCGTTTGATCAAACCACTGCTCACTAGAGCTCTGACAGAGATAATACTCATCCATCCATAAGAAGGAGAACACACCTTTCTAGGCACCAAAAGACTCATGTCCTTAAACTAACACCCCCTAAAAACTCTAGAGAAAAGAAATTTTGTATATTCAATAAGCTGCCATAATTTTTAGCAAGTAAGGTTGTATTAAATTCCTCAATGGCACAAAATCCTAACCCACCTTATTGCTTACTGCGACATAACTTGTTCCATTTAACCCAATGAATGCCCTTATAAATCTGAGAATTTTACCATCATAAGTTTGAAATCGTAGAAGTAATCCTAAAAGGTATCATTTTGGGTAGTCGATAACACAACATCAATAAGAAGGCATCACAGTTAAGACCAACTTAATAAAAAATTTCTCACCTCTCTTTGAAAGAAACTAAGAAGATCACAACTTTATTTGTGCTATATACCAAAAAAATATCATATATGAAAGAAATTGTTCTTTTACAAAGTTCAGATGTGATATGGTCTTGCAATTTAATACTCCCTCCGTTTCAAATTAAGTGTCATTTTAGGACTAAATTTTTGTTTCAAATTAAGTGTCATTCTTATTTTTCAATGTAGTTTTAACCAATAAATACCTATCATAACCTCAGCTTAAAATAATATAAACAATTAGCATTAATGTAAATTAATGTAATTAATGAGGGTATTATAGACAAATTATATATTTTCTAAAATTGTGTGAAAAATCATAGAATGACACTTAATTTAAAATGGAGGGAGTATGTTTTTTTTATCTTAGACTCTTAGTATCCGATATATGTCGATGTTTTTCTTAGTCTAGTAGTTATGATGATCCAGTTAATGATTTTGATAACAAGAGTTTGATTCTTCTCTACTATAGTTGAAAGATTATTAAAATAAATCGGCTATGGGTAGGAGCTTGCAATTTGAAAAAAGTATTTGAAGATATAGTCGATTACATATAAGAGCATCTTCAATGGTTTATTCCATTTTTTACTCCAAATATAGAGCACTCTAAATATGTAGAAGAGGTTTGCTCTAATAATGTACTCCATTTTTTACTCCAAAATAATATTTTAATATTGTTATGATTTATCAACTTATTATTAAATTTCTTAGATACTCTTTTATTTTTCAAATCTCTATATCCTATCCACTTATATTAATTTAAAAGGAAATAGTATGTGACAATAATAAAAAAATCAAACTTTTAATTAAAATAAAATTTTTTTACATCATATAAATAGAAAAACAAGTAAAAATTAAATATTAGTTAAATATTATTATTAGTGTATTTCTCTCACAAATAATCATTTAATGCATTTTGAATAGATAAATAACTTTATTTGTCTTTGATTTTTTTTGATATCGGGAAAAAACTCTTAGAATCGAGTATTTTTATCTTTCACTAATTTAATTTCCAAAGATGGAGTTTATCTTCCAACTTTACTGGTGTATCGAAATTAGGCTCATCTTCAATTATCATGTTACGCAAACTAATACATATAGTTATTATACAACTTATTTGAGTTTTCATATTACTTTTCTAGAAATTGTTATGTATTTTGAATTTATCTTTATTTATTTAAGTAACATTTCATTATATTTTATATTATAAATATTACTGATGCATTTTATAATTTATATATATATATATATAATAACTATATTTGAGTATAAAATAACGTAAGTATAAAATTAATTGGCTAATCTTGTGTGGATATAATCATTTCTCCATTTTTAGAGTGAGATATGAATAAAGTGCCATAAGAGATGATTTTACTCCAAATTTAGAGTTTAGGATAGGATTTTGAAGACATGGTGATGTTCTAACAAAAAGAAACAGGAATTAATATATCATATAATTGAAGGTCCGAAGCATATTATGGGAAGTTGTGAGACAACAAGGTAGCGAGGATCACGCAAAATCTTCATCCGCACAACAAATTGAATGATTTTAAATAAATAATTATATCATATATAATTATATACTAATGTAAGATCAAACATTTACACCGCCCACTGCTATTTCTATTTCACCTTTCATCTGTTTTTTCTTTAACGAAACCAATTTTTTTAACAAAAAGAAAGACTAAAATTTCATCACATAATCGATTTGAGTATTAATGTTTATATCTGTAAAAAGAGTACTTTATAACAATCAATAATCATAATTCATAATTTTATATGTACTTCTTCCATTAGAATCTACATATGATGTCATTGACATGGTAGCAAATGCCCCGACACCTAACAATATAATATCAAAAATCTTTCAATTTTAGGTACATTCACTTTTTTTTTTCATATACCTCGCAGTTCTATGTCTTTGTCCAAAGTATTTTTTTCTATTCCGAGTCAATGATAATACCACATTCCAAACATAAGTATATTTTAACTTTTGTTTTGTGGAAATTGATACTTCTATTAACAAATCCAAATGAAAAAAATATGACAAGTGTTAGTTATCTACATAGTTGTCCAATAGTAAACGTTTTGTATAATTCCATAATAGTGATACTTGCATTTTCGAGGAAATACACTTGATAATAATGATAGTGTGAACAAAAGAAAGAAAACAGTTAAAGGGAAAATGTGGTCGAAGGATCTGAATATGGAAAAGAGAGAAATAGAAGTGACGTTGGCTTTTACAAGATTTGTAAGCACCGGATCACGTGTCCAAAAGATTTGATTTTTTTTTTCCCAAAATAAACTTACAATATTATATTTCCTCCGTTTTATAATATAAATTATTTTAAAAGGTTTTTTTGTTTCAAAATATAAGTTGTTTTACACAACCAAGACAAAAAGTCAGTTAAAAGTTAAATTAAACTAATTTTTTACTTAAAAAATTATTTTTCATTAAAAAAATTATTTTTCTTTTCTTTTTTTAATTAAATGTTGAGATAAAGTGATAAACATTTTATTGAGAAAACAAAAAGCAAAAAGTTTCTTAATAGATGTGCATTCAAGCAAAACAACTTATAAAAAGAAACAGAGGGAGTATTAAACATAGAAAGGCTGCCAGGTAGTGGTACATCTAAGTGAACCGGTAGGCCCAATACCAAAAATATCCAAAAGATAGAACATGATCAAGTTTAGTCCCTAAGCAATTAAAAGGTTCAACAGTAGCCCAGCAAAAGAAGACAAAAAAAAAGAAAAAGGCCCAAATTCTGATGGCCCTGGGACTAGCCATTGCGAACCATCGAACAGCATCGTTAGTTGGTGGAGTTGCTGTTTTGATGAAGATCCCCATCATTGTCCAGTCGGCGCTCATTGTTTTCTCTGTCAAAGCTTTGGAAGGTTTCGTCGTAGTTCTCAGGTAGGGCGTTGACATCAGACATAAAAGTGTCATTTCCGTTGTTGATGACGTCTTCGACGGAAATGTTACCTGTGTTACTAGATGAGATTGGGACAGCCGTTGTGATGTGAGGTTGAGTTGCAATGGAGTCAGAGAGAGGTAAGAAATCATCCTCAGATTGGTTCCCCTCCGCTTGTCCGTCAACCGAGTTGTCATTTGTTGTTGGTAAACCATGTAATCTGCAGGAAGAGGAGTATAGCCACAGAAACAGGTGTTGTGGGTTAGCTTTTGATAATTAAAACAGAGCCTTGAGACATTCTCAAAAGCAAATTCCACCATGAAACCATCCCCATTCTCGCAGTGCATCAGTTTGTAGAATTTGAGTCTGTTTCTATACTCAAATTTAATCTTTGCTCTGGCCAAAAGGGGCTTAGTAAAGGATCCATCTTGAATGTCCACTTGTAAGACCTCTCCCAGGTTTCCACAATTTATTTTGATAGTTTCCTCTGAGGTATATTGGAACGGGAGATTAATCACTTTGACCCAGAGCTAGATAGTTGTCATGAAACCAGGGAGTACATGATCTTCCCATTTCTCCAATGCCACGAGCCAGCCGTTGAAACGAATAGGTTGTAGCCTTAGGACGTTATTACGGTCTTCTTCAGAGTGGAAAAAGAATTGGATGTGGCCTCTGTCAATCAACCTACTGTAGACTCGATTTTTCAGGTTCCACTCCATGGGGAGATCTTCCGCTAACTCCTGAATATTCTGCTCCCATTTGTTGAGTGGTTTCACGACTAAGCTCTTCTTGTTCTTGAGTAAAGTTTCCTCATAAGCTTGATTAGGAAAAAAGCCTACAGGATCATTCCTCTCCAGATGGAACCTGTTAAGATCTTGCTTTAAGTTGTTGTTCATGTTGAATTTTGATCCGCTCCTCTAGTTCCTTTATCGTTTTTATAGGCATCTTGTGGCTTTTCATGTGGAGTCGACCATCAGGTATCAGCCAATGTCTCTCCTTCCTTGCTCTTGGAAATCGCACCATCATCATGCAGATTAAGCGTGCTACGCCACCGCCAACTTCATTTTATTTCCATAATCTTCATTATTACCTTGGGAAAAACATAAACGTGATGCATGAGGATAATCTCTCATTATTGTCAGGTGTACTCATTATCCAGCTTCGTCTTATATTAGCAAGAAGCATAATCAAAGCAGGTGAGAGAAAGTTGCATGATTACACCTCAATTAGTCTCACTTTGCGTCAAGAAAGAGATGTAATAATGAGACTGTTGGAAGCTAAATCGTTGCAGGCAGCTGAAAAAATAAGTTGGATCCTCTGTTGAGCTCCATATTTGGGCCTGTGAGTTGCGGTCATAGATTTAGTAATCTGGACAGTCATGCCTTGAAACAAAGCGTTCCTTTGACTGAGGCCCATCTTTTAGAAATAGACCACTTGCAGTACGAGCTGGCCTATCACATCGGCCCAAATGATTGTGATCAGGAACTAATTCGAATCAGCCTAACTGATTGAGATCTAGAGCTGCCTTGATTCTAGACTATTTGGGTAGACTGGTCTGTGAATTCATTAATCCAGTTGGGTGCACCAGTTCTTAAATAGTCGTTGTAACGATCTTCAAACACCACACTTCTTGCAATCATTGTTGCAACTAGATTTTCTCTGGGGGTGGTTTTATGGAACCAGATTCTTTCAAATATTTTACAGGTGTCATGTACTTCTTGCAGAAGCGGTTGAAAATGGGGCCATTCATCAAGATGTGTTAAGCACTTGAGTAGTGTGCGATCCTCCACCATAACAGAGATTATGAAATACCGTAACTCTATCATTGCTTTGAGTGTGTACGAGAGCCCTTTTACTTTTAACTCCATTTTAGAGCAAGCATTTGTGATTGTGTGTCTTGCATGGAGAAGAACGCTATTTTTTTTATTGTGAACACTCCAAGCGCTACCGTGTAGATTCCTTCTCTTATTCCATTGTACCTTCCAGAATACCGTTGTCTCCTCTCTGGATGATTGATCCTTAGCATTGCAGCTTAATTTCCTTTGGTGGCATCTAACCGATTGTCCTTGAATCCTATTTTAGGCTAACATCTCTGCTCTAGTGTTATCCAAAAGAAAAATGATATCTTGTGTGTGCCCTTGAATTACAGTGGTATTCCTATTCTTCCATATGGTCCATAACACCCATGGTGGTAAACCTCTTATGTCTTCCGGAAGACTATTATGATTTTTTAACTGCAACAGATACGTTATGTTGAGCAGAGCTGAAGATGTGAAAAATCCGTGGCGTGGCATGGGGATTCCAGAGAGTGCCCACATTAGTCTAGCTGGATGACACAGGAATAGTGTGTGGTTTATATTTTCTTGATTGTTGTTATATATCCCACATGTATCATCTGTTGTGATCTTCCTAAATTTGAGTTCAGATTTGACTGCCAACGCATTAGAAACTGTCCTATACATAAAAATCTTAATTTTAGGAGGCATATTAAGTTTCCATATCTGTTTTTTGATTCTGTTGCATTCTGTTTCCTAGCTGGTCACTACTGTTACCGGATTCCGCAGTTTATTAGCCAGCCAATTGCCGCTCTTAACCGTGTAACTGCCTGAATTGTTATAGCCCCAAATCCAAGTGTCCTTCGTTTCCGTGTTTGGTGGTTTTTTTAGGATCCTTAAGACATCAGCGTGGTGGAAAAGGTCTCGTAATTTATTAATGTTCCAGGAATTCCCGCATATTAGTTCATGTACTCTGAG
This sequence comes from Lepidium aucheri, assembly GCA_900406435.1. NCBI lineage: Eukaryota > Viridiplantae > Streptophyta > Magnoliopsida > Brassicales > Brassicaceae > Lepidium > Lepidium aucheri. The sequence continues at coordinate 25,756 of OVBA01000182.1, forward strand.
ATTGACATTGAACAGAGTGTGCTTGCTAATGAGTGGCCTTGGCTGATGGTGGAAAATCCAATTGCTGGTCCACACAAACGTGTCCATACCGTTCCCAATTTGTTTCACCAATCCTTTACATAGAAGCTCTTTCCCATGTAAGATGCTACGCCAAGAAAAAGATGGTCTGCTACCATAGTTAGACTTTGTAAACTCTAACGATGTGAAATATTTTGATTTCAGCACTTTAGCCAGCAACGAGTCTGGGAACTGAACAATTCTCCAAGCTTGCTTCGCCAGTAACGCTTGATTGAAAGCTGCTATATTTTTGAAGCCCATTCCTCCATTACTTTTTTCTTTGCACATTTTATCCCATGCTATCCATGCAATCTTTTTGTTTTCTTGGTTGTTATTCCACCAGAAATTCCTCATAGCTGTCGTTATGGTTTTGCATTGTGATGTGGAGAGTTGGAAACAAGACATCGCGTAAATTGGGAAGGCTTGTGCCACTGCTTTAAGTAGAACTTCTTTTCCCCCTAGTGATAGTTGTTTAGGGAACCAGTTGTTGGTTCTTTGCGTGAGCTTTGTTGTGATGTTGTGTAGCATTTCCGACTTGTTTTGTTTGAAACATTCAGGGAGGCCCAAGTATTTGTCCATACCTCCACTGTTTTCAATTCCCAGGATTTGCTTGATTTGCTCGGCTCTCTGATCATCTATTTTTGACCCAAATGTGATTGATGATTTATCATAGTTTATCTTCTGTCCAGATGTCTCCTCGTACTTGTGGAATACTGTTCTGATAGTGTTCGCTTCTTTCTGATTGGCCTTGCAGATGAATAAGCTGTCATCAGCTTATAAGAGTCGTTGAATAGAAGGTCCTTGCATGGAAAATCTCACTCCTGTAATTCTGTTTTGAGATTCTAGTTTATCTAGTTTGCCAATAAGGGCTTCAGTGCATAGTATGAACAGGTATAGCGACAGGGGGTCACCTTGTCTAATACCTCGTTGCGGAGAAATTAATCCATGAACTGCTCCATTTATGATCACTGAGTAAGTCACTGAGGTCACACAGCTCATCACTAAAGTTACCCATTGATTCTCAAAACCTAATTTATTTAAGGTAGCTTCCAAAAATCCCCATTCTATTATGTCATAGGCCTTGGAAATATCTGTTTTGATGAGCATGTAGTCCCTTTGTCCTGATCTGTGGGTGTTTAGGAAGTGCATAACTTCATAGACAATGATAATATTGTCTGAGATTAGTCTTCCTTTGACAAAAGCGCATTGGGACTCTGAGACTATTTGTTTTAATAGGGGTTGCAGGCGGCTGACCAAAATTTTTGCTATGATTTTGTAGTTCAACGAGTAGAGGCTGATTGGTCTATAATCATTCATGGTGGCCGGTTTTCATTTTTGGGGATTAGACAGATGTGTGAATAGCTCCATTCTTTCTTCATCTTCCAATTGTGGAAGATCTGTTTAACTTCTTCTTGCACATCCTGTGCTATAAGTGGCTAAAACTTATGGTAGAAACTTGCAGTCATACCATCCGGGCCAGGGGCGCTGTCATGTCTGATGTTTAGCACCGCTTGTTTTATTTCCTTGTTTGTTACCTCCCTCATTAGCTCTCTGTTCATTTCATGCGTAACTTTCCTGTCCATGCTTTGGAGGAAATCATTAATATTTGACAGGTTAGACAAAGAGAATAACGTACAGAAATAGTTTGAAGCCACTTCCTCTTTTGAGCCCTCTGTATATTGTTTGTTGCCGTTGGAATCCTCCAGGCAGTGGATTTTGGTTTTGAGTCTTTGGAACTTGACTTTGTTATGGAAGAACCTAGTGTTTTTATCACCTTCCTTCAGCCATTTCTCTCTGCATTTATTTCTCCAAAACTCCTCTTCAAGTATGACTTCTTCTTCAATATCTGTTTTCAGCTGGAGCATCTTAGCCATGTTTGGGAATTGTTTTCCTTGTTCCAAGTTTAGCAAAGTATTAAGCCGTTTAATCATGTTAGCTGAACTACCATCTCCTTGGTTCTTCCAGATGGAGATTACTCTTCTGATCGCATCAATTTTTTCCAGCAATGATGAGCTATGTGTTTTACTATCAGACCAAGTCCTTGTTATCAGTTCTTGGAAGTTAGGTTTATGGCACCATCTGCTATCATATGTGAATCTTTTTTGGAAATGTTGATGCCCACCAGACATTTTTGTAATAATTGGTCTGAGGTCCGATCCTGAATACTCCAAGTATGTGAGATGAATGTTGGGAAATTCCATGAAGCAGTTTCCATTGCCAAAACTTATGTCCAGTTTACATTGTATCTAGGATCCATATATGTTTACGCACCATGAGTAATGGTGTCCTGAGCTAGGAATTTACGTGATCCTGTAGTCTTTAATCATTGCTCTAAAGTCTTGGAATGCAGATTCTGGTCTTGGGGAGCCTCCTTGTTTTTCTTTGTTATTCATGATTTCGTTAAAATCCCCTGTTAACAGCCAGGCTTCTTCTCTGTCTTCGCCTAAATCTTTGAGTTGGTCCCATACTTCATGTCGTTTGGATCTATTTGGATGTCCATATACAAATGTGATGTGAATCTTTTGGTTGCCTAGTATGTCTGTTGAGTCTATGATATTTATGTTGGTTGATTCAATGTTTAGTAGAACATGATCTTTCCAGAAAACTGCTAGTCCTCCACTGAATCCATAGGGTTCAACCACGAAACTAGAGTTATAGCCTAACCATGATTTCATGTTTTCTATAGTTTCTTTGCTATTCTTAGTTTCAGCCAGGAACAAGATGTCTGGAAATAGGGATCTCCTGATTTGCTTCAGACGTCGAACTGTCAGTCTGCTCCCCACACCCTGACAGTTCCAACTTAGCACACTCATGGGCATTTGGGTGGTTTCTAGAACACCACCAAACCCGTTTCATTAGATTCTGTGTTAATTTCTGCCTCCATATAGCTTTCTCAAGTGCGTTTCTGCTTCTTCTTATAGCCGCCCCTATTGTCAAACTTTGATGCTAGCAGGAGGGTATCAGAACTTGCTGAAGTTGGGGAGACAGCTAAGCTATTCGTTGTGACCATATTCATTGTGTCAGAGTGCAAAGTTTTTGTTTGGTCTCCTTCTTTGTTTAGTAGCAAGTCACCAACTAGGCTTTGAACCTCCTTGTTTGTGGTAATCTCTTTCCATTTCTCATTAGTGTTGAGGTCTTGTTTCCATTGTCGTAGCAGCTATAGAATCTTCAGTTGCTGTTCATCGCTGTCACCGTCCTCTATTCTTGGGCTTGGATTATGTTCCTTGCATAATAATTCTTCTCTTTTAGATCCATCTATGTTGTCCTTGTTATCTCCTTTCACATTAGTGGAAGTTGCAGAGTCTTTGCATTTGTTTTGATCATGATTCAACCTGAGACAGTTGTGGCATCTATTCCTAATCCGTTCAAACTCGATTTCAGCTTTGATGATATCACCAGAAGGAAGAATGATCGTTCTAATTCTCCTAGCGGGGTGATGAACGTTGAAATTGATCTTAACTCGTACAAACTCCTGAATGTGTGTTTTCTCCGGATCGAAATCAATTTCAAGTACTTCTCCTATTGTTTCTGAGATTGCCGTGAAGGTGTCTTTGGCAAACCATTCCGGAGGAATTTTATATAATCTAATCCACAGGGGAACTGACTGTGAGAGTTGTTCCCCATTTGGGTGTTCAGATTCCCAAATTACAAATCCCCAATCTTCGTAGTTCCAAAACCGATGATTGAGGATCTCATTTCTATCTTCTATGTTATTAAAACATAAACGAAAATGCTTTTTATCCATAGTCATACCTTTGATTTTACCTTGTAATCTTCATATTTTAGGGATGTTCAGGAGAGCCTTTGTCATGTTCTGCGCCATCGGATTGAGTAATTTTCCATTCATGCATGCTTGATTTTTGTATTGAGAGGTATAATCTCCACCTGATGGAAGCTTTATTGGCTCATCCTCCGCAATCGTCATTGCTCTCATTTTGCTTAGGATCGTTTCGCGGTCATCTGACTCTATCGCTTCGTCAGTTAGCAGGTTGTCGCAGTTTAGCGGTGCTGTGATTACGGCATTCGCCGGAACGGATGAGAATGATCGGCGATCAGATTGATCCCGAGTTAAAATTCTTACACTCCGGAGAGAAGAAGCTATTTCAGTAAGCAAGTATAAAGATTTGGTTTTTATGATTTAATTTCTTTGGGCTAAATAATAATCATAGTGGTAAGAAACAAATATTTGGAGACTCAAGAGCCGACTAAAAAATAAAAATCAAAACTAATATTGGAGATATATAAAGAGGTACTATATCTATTTTTACACACATAAAATCATTTTATGATTTTTTACCATCAATTTAGCTTTTAAACATTTTTATTTACTACTTCTTTCTCCTTATTTTATAAGATTTTATTACTTTTTTAGATAAAAACGCGTTTATTCAAATTTTTAATATTTTTTAATAATTTTTATAATAAATAAAAATTTATTATAATTTGAATAACCATCAAACATACTACAAAATAATAATGATTAAAATGTTAAATATTTTAAATTTTATGTTGAAATTTAGAAATGATTTTATAAAATGAAACGAATAAAAATCATTAAAATATAGTGAAAAATACTACATAGAATTATTATTATTATTTATAAAGAAAGAAGATCCCTAAAGCATTTTTGGTATATTTACTTAAGAAATTTTTTTTTTCTAAAAAAAAAAAGAATTGAGAGTGATGAAATGAATAAAGAAAGAGTGATGATATAGGTTAAGCAAAGACAGCTATAAATAGAAAAAGAACATAAGCGGCAGAGGAGAAGATAAACAAGCAGAAGGAAAGAGAGAGAAATAAAAATGGGTCTCCAAGGTCAGCTTAGTGACGTCTCTTCCGATTCAATCCCTCTTATGCTCATCTCTCTCCTCGCCGTTTTCATCAACCATCTCCGATCTTTCCTTCTCCGATTCTCCGCTAATTCCAATCCTAATCTCCCCGTCGAAGATAGCTCCATAGCCACGGGACTAAGCAACATAATCGTGCTCGCAGATCAGCTCAGCCTGAATCGGCTATTCTCGTACCGTTGCGCAGACGAAGGCGGCTCCGATTGCGTTGTGTGTTTATCGAAGCTTAAGGAAGGTGAAGAGGTGAGGAAGCTGGAATGTCGACACGTGTTCCATAAGCAGTGTTTAGAAGGATGGCTTCACCATCTCAATTTCACTTGTCCTCTCTGTAGATCTGCTTTGGTTTCCGATGTTTGCGTCTCTCGAACTCAGCGTCGCGTCGGTAGGAGTTTGATCTCGTGCTTCTCTCTCCACTGAGTATAATAAAATTCGGGACATCCAACGGCGGTGATTCATTCACCCAATCCATCTGAGAGATCTACGGTGGCTGGCTGGCCGTATTGACCACGCGCGCCCCTTTTTCTCCCAGACCTTTTTTTAAGGTCTCTTCTCTAATCTGAGATTGGAGACGACGACCTTTTTTATGTTTTCTCAGTTTTCCAATTTCCTTGTGTAAATTTTGAATATACAGATTTCTCAAACCCTTTGTAATATTTTTGCTTTTCCTTTATTTACAGTAATTTTGAGTATATAAGATGGATTCCATCATTCTCTCTATACAGAAACTATTCCTTCCTTCCATTAGAGAAAACGAATCGTGTCAGATTAGTTATCAAATGATGACGCAATGACGTCTTTATTCAGTTCTCATCAATAGAAAGAAACCGAAATTCACTTAACAAATCCAGAAAGATGATGATCATTCAATTGACTCAAGTTTGACCATCCACAGTAATCTACTACTTAAGGATTGATCCATCCCTATTTACCAAACTTACCTAGCCTGGTCGATCTAATTAAATTCTTCTTTGTTTGAGAAACTGTGAGCTTATTTATCTGTAAACAACAAGAATGGGCTTAGAATTTTTCATCTACGAACTCAACAAAGGGTATAGGCCCACTAACATTATCTATGAGTCCTTTTTGGGCTTCCATTTATGAGCCTTTTACCAATTTTATTTCATATATTTGGGCTTTAATGTTAAGCTATCAACTTTGTTTAGAAATTAAACTTGTAAATTGTTAGAGAAAATGTGAAGAGAAGGAAGTGAGAGCAGTTGACTTGACTGATGATTTAAGAATCTCTACTGTTGATGATGTAATGAGAAACGAGATCCGAAATTAAACGAAAGCAGTTTGATTTGACCGAAACGTAAATACCAACACTCTCCTTCATTTCATAACATAACATACAAAATAATGGTAGATTAAGCTCTTACAATCACACACACACACACACAAACACTAAGCTAAAGAGAGATATAAGAAAATGATTTTTTTCGGGCAAGGAAAAAAAATCGGACCAGTAACCTTCGATTCCCCAACAGAAAGCAATGCAATAATCTCGCTCTCACTAGACTTACATTTCTATGAAAGAGCGTAAACTATTGCAAAGCCCATCTTCTTTCCAGATCATCTATTGAATGTTATCATCATTTGTTTCATTGTATAAAAACACCTTCCATCTCCATTTTGATCTCTTGTCTTCGTCGTCTTCTTCTGTGAAAACCATAGCTGACTTTTACTGAAAGCAAAGACTTGTTGCTTATTTATAGAAGTAGAATATCAAAGAAGAAGAAAATTAGCATATAATTATAGACAATGTGCAAAAGGATGGAATGATGAGTGGGACTTATATAAAGGGCCAAGGAGGCTTATGTCCCTACTAACTTTATAATAAAAGATATTTTATATATAAAAAGAGTAATATGATTGTGCATATAGCAATGATATTCTAGTGATTGACACACAAATTTGGGGTGGGGTTTGGAGTTTAGTATGACGTTGAGGGGCAAAACTGATAAAAAAAAATTGTTAAAAAAAAAGTTTGGGGAGATGTGAATGAAAGAATTCTAAAGAAGATCGAAGTCCGAGCCACTTGGGTATGTATGTTTTCTGTAAAACCCTTTTGAGAGTTTTTAAGAGGAAGCATGGATGGTTGTTGGGATTAATATACATAATTAGAGACTGAGATTAGATTACATTTTATTATGAAGGGAATGCATTAATTGAAAGGCACGTATATAGAGAGATAGTGGGATAGTCTTTGGCTTTGAGTCTTGTGCTACTTCCTTCTTTTCCTCACTGCGTACTCTCAAAAATGTAACTAGCTAAAATTAGTTTAATGAAATTTTGGCCATTCTCTTTTATTAACAATTAGATCCATAACACTTAATGTGTAACTCAAACAATATCAGTCAGACTATACGATTTTTTGAATTTGAACTCGGTAAAAAAAACCACTTACCAAAAAGCTGCCCAAATTGATTAGGTACAATGTTATTTTTCATTAGTTATGAAGAGAATGTTAGAAAGAAAACAATAGTTTTGCGTATCCCTAAAAACAAAATAAAGTGAAGAGAACAATGATAATAGATATGGATGTTAGGTAACGAGCAGACAAACAAGTGAAGCTTTCTCATTTGGTCATGAAGTCGCCGTACGTTCTCTTACACACACATACACATGTCTCATGTATGCTACTTGTTTTTACTCTTTCATCATCCAATGCACAAATCCATCTTCCAATCCCTAAAACTCATCGTAATTCCACCAATTGCCTGAGCTGATCTAATGATAGATTCACTAGTCTTGCTATTGTAGCCTTTCTGATTCACATAAACATTTTTGAAAGGCACTCAAATATACAATCAGTCAAAACAAAAGTGAAGAGATTAGAGACAGGTGGGTCTCAAATTAATGGTGTTGTGTTAACTTTGATTCAGTATTTGTCAAAACATCTTTACTCTTTACTGACCAAACAGACAAAAAGTTAACACCTTTATATCTACTATTTACGTTGACCCTCCACTCTTACGCCTCCTACAATCTTGGCCATTCCCACAACCGCACTACTCATATTATACTGATTGAATTACATCATCACAACGCCACTTTCTGCGTCATCCATTTCTCTCTCTCTTCTTTTTTTTTTTTTTTTTTTTTTNTTCTTCTATTTACTTGCTAATTTTTCTTTATTCTCATTTTTGGGTTCAAATGATTAATTATATGATCTAAATAATGATAAGTGTAATATTTGAGCAAATCCAACACAATCGGTATCCTTTCCTGACGGATGTGTCTACTAAGGAAGTCAAAGGGCTTGCTTTAAACCATGATTATACATGAAGATAGTTCACTTTGAGTTTTCAGATAATACTAATAATCAAACCTCGTTTTTCCTTTTTAACAAAAAAATAGATAATAATTAAGTTTAGGTTCTGTTTGACAAAAAAAAATTAGTTTAGGTTCTTTATACACAAAAAGGCAGTTTTAAGATGAAAATGAATAACAATTTTTTTTATAAGAAAAAATGAATAAATATTTCACCATACTCTTTATATATATATATATATATATATTCTTTGGATTTTACTTAGTGTTCTTAGAAGGAACTGTCAAATTAGACATTTAAACTCTCCAAGTACCTAATTTAACATTTTGAGTTCATAGACTTCTACATAGGATATGAATGGTAACTGCAAAGTTTTGATGAATGTGGAATCTGATAGTTTTTTTTTGCAGAATCTTACAAGATTACTTAAAATCAAATGATAACAGTTAAATATAGAATTTGGCGGAGTTTTTTTTAATAATTTTTTGTTAACAAGTAACCACTAGATTAACAAAACTCGATCTATAGCCAAACTTCTCCAAATGGAGCATGGTGAGATTAGATAATTAGATCGATAAAATCTAATTCATAGCTATAGTCCGTCCTGCTCCATTTAATCTACCTCATGTAGTGTGTTCACTTGATACTAGATTCATATACCATAAAAAAGATGGAACTCGAGCTAAACCGAATCCAAACCAAAATAAATGAAATATAACAATACATGTACAATATTATCAATAGTTAATTGTATATTTATTTAAAATATTTTTATTTAAAAGATATAAAAAGACTAATCGAATGAATCATTATTAACATTTATAAATATAGCCCTGGGAATTATAATTGAACCGAACCAAAATTTGGACAAATTGGTTCGGTTATTGATTTTAGTTTCGGATCAATTGGTAAAGATTTGGGAGAAACTTTGGTTATGTATTCAGGTCGGTTCGAATCAGAATAAACAATTGGTTACCAATTAACCGAAATTTCTCCAAACAAAAAAATTTTTCTAACCTAGCCACCGCTTAATTCTCTTTCACCTTCCTCAATTTTTTTTCTTCTTCTTCCTCCATCTTCACTCTGTTTTCTTCGATCTTCACTCCATCTCCTTCTCCATCTCCTTCTTCTCCTTTTCCATCCATCTCCTTCTCTATCTTTATCTCCTTTTCCTTCTCTATCTCAGTCTCTGTCTCCTTCTCCTTCTCCTTATCCTTCTCTATCTCTATCATTATCTCTATCTCCTTCTCCTTCTCCTTATCCTTCTCTATCTCTATCTCCTTCTCCATCTCTATCTCCTTCTTCTTCTCCTTCAATATATTCTTTTTTCACAATCTTTATGTTAATTCGGAACCAAAAATAATTAACCAAAATAACCGATAACTGAAGACCCGATTCATAATGTGATTCGGTTATTTTTGAAACAAAGTAAAATATTGATAAATACCTGATACTCGATTAACCCGACCCAAACCAATGTGTAAAATCCAAAATCGTAGGCCTTCAAACATATATATAAAATTAACATGCAAAACTAATTCAAATTTTGAAGATACCAAACTGGACCGACTAAAACCCCATATGGATCTATAGATTTTTGTATCCAAAATTTCAAATATAAAGATAGTCCGAATCGACAAATAAATGTGTATCTGAAATATCCAAAATACAATTTTTTTGTCAACATCAATCATATTAATGAGGACCCCTAAAAAAGGGAAAGAAGAATTACAACATTAAAACATCAGCGATCTCTCTAATATGACGAGCGAGAGAGGGATATAACGGAACAAAGAACTTAGCCTAGAGAAATCCTATTGGTATGGAAGCCACTTCTCTTGTTGGTTGATTATCTTCAAAACAGTTTCACAATCTGTTGCTATCTCCAATTTTGTAATCTGGAGCACTAACAGTGATTTTATTGCCCACAATAATGCTTTAACTTTTGAGTGTAGGGCAGAAAGGCTGTGATGGACTCCCCGAGTCCCATAGCACTCCTTTTCTATTGAATCTAGGAAGTACTACAAACCCAAACCGGATTTGAGATCCGTGTTTTTCTAGGAGCCGTTCACAAAATATTGATAACTTGTGAAACTTGGATTTGTTGTTGAGAGAACTACCACTTTGAGGTAGAATGCACCTCACAGGGTTAGCGAGAATTTGTGAGTTCTCTTCTAGCAGAAGACCATTCTTTGTAATCTACTTCCGCCTGGAGGATGATAGTTTGTGTGTTAGTAAAAATATTAGAAATGCAATGTTCATTTTTGGTTTTCCAAATATACCATATAATCTATGGGAAGATTTTGACTTCATTTTGATTTGGGATGTGCCAAAACATATAGTCCAAATTATACCAGACTGAAATTCATGGGAAAACTTCTACCGCAGAGGGTACACATGAAAGAGCCCAAGATTGAACAGCAGGTAGACATTCAAACAGAGCATGCTCAATTTATGCACCACAATGGTTACATCTAACATCACATTTCATACCATGGTGATTGAGATTCTGCTTTACTACACTGCAACCTCATAAACCTTGCCATATAAAATATTTATTTTATTCGAGCAATTTATTTTACAAATTTTAGCTTGTAAAGCCTAAAAGTTTGGACCAAATTTGTTCCACCTCTAATAGAGAGTTGGTCTCTTCAGTTTGATACCCAGATTTAATTGAATATCTATAAGTTTTAGTAAACTGTCAGCCCTAGTAGTCTGGTCTATGCCATCTAGGAACAAATATTCCCATAATGAGTTGAACATCATAAGGATCAAATTTTTTGCGAAGTATGATTACCCGCCAAGATTCAGATTGTTGATCAATGAATTGGTTCACTATTAGGTTCGGGTACAGATGGGGCCTATGCTACTAGCAGGGTGAGGAAATACATTAGGGATCCATGGATCCTGTGAGACCAAGGTTGATTTTCCATCACCAATCTTCTAGGGATCTGGTAGAAGTAATACTTCTCCAACCATATGATGGATTTGCATTCGTTTTTGCTGTTAGAAGGCATTTGTGTTTATAATATCTCTCCTTCATCGCTTTTGCATAAAGTGAGTAAGGGAAGTCTAATAAATACCATAATTTCTTGGCTAGAAGAGAAAAGTTAAACTCTTCCAAAACCTAGAAACCTCAACCTCCTTACAATTTAGGTTTACATAGATTTTTTTATTTCTCCCAATGAATGTCTTTTGGAAGTTTTCAAATTCGACCACCAGAAATTAGCTATTGCTGAATTTAACTATAACACAATAGTCTTTGGCAATTGATAGCATGACAATACGTATGTTGGTAAGGCTGTCAATACAAATTTAATTAAAGCCTCCCTTTCCACCTTTTGACAAAAATTTGGAGGACCAACTATTGATTATTTGGTGGAGTCTCTCTCTAATAATGGCAAATACTTTTGTTTTAGCCCCACCTACCTGGTTAATACCCAGAATGTGATGAATTTCCAATTAATGTGTATCAGGTATAACGTGACCAAATTGGATTGACGATTTGTCAAAGTTAATTTGTTGACCTGGTACTTCTTCATATTCTTTTAGAATCATTGAAATTTGGGTACTCTCTTCTTTTTTAGCTTTACAAAAGAAAAGACTATCATCCGCAGACAAGAGATGTGAGATTTTTGGGCTTTCTCTTGCTATAGAGATACTTGTAATCAATTTATCTTGCTATGCTTTTCTCAGTTTGGAAATAAGAACTTCTATACATAAAATAAATATATATGGAGATAAGGGGTCGCCTTGTCTTAACCCACATTGTGGAATTATTTTACCGTCGGGTACCCCTTTCAAAAGTATGTAGTACTCTACACTAGTGATACAGTGCATAATACATCAAATCCAGATATCGCAAAAACCTAGTTTATGCAATAAACAATCAACAAATTTCTATTCGACTCTATCATAGGTTTTTCTCATATCAGTTTTAATATCCATAAATTTTCCTCGAACCGCTTTGTTAGTGCGGAGTGCATGAAATATTTCCTGAGCAATCAAAATGTTATCCGAGATCAGTCTACCCGCAACAAAGGCTGATTGGGTCTCAAAATTAGTTTTGGTAAGACTTTTTTAAGTTTTAAACAAAAAACCTTCCATATAGTTTTGTACCCAACATTACATAGACTTATAAGGCGAAATTTCATCATCTTTGTGGGTATGTAAATTTTTGGAATAAAGAAGATATTTGTCTTATTTAAGCCATGTTCAATTGAACATGTGAGTAATAAGTCATTAACTGATTTTATCACATCGTTCTTAATAAGCTCCCATGATTTCTGGAAAAATAGAGCCGTCATTCCATCTGATTTCGGTGTTTTCCCTGGATCCATCATAAAAAGAGCCTTTCTAATCTTTTTTTCAGTGGCTCTTTTCATAAGGATTCGATTATCTAAGTCTGTTATTTTTGATTCAATCTCATCTAATATAGCATTAATGTTGCCATTGGAAGTAAATAGGATGGAAAAATACCGACTTGCCTCTTTAAGGATTTCCTCATCCTTAGTTACCCAGTTCCCCATATTGTCATCAAGCAAATAAGTCTGTTTTTTTGCTCTTCTTTGTTTTGTTTGAGTATGGAAAAATTTAGTATATTCATCACTTTATGGAAGAAAAATCTCGGGTAAAAAAGACTTGCTTGAGTAGACCTCGCCCAAATCACTGTTTTTTCTCTTCTTTGGATATCACTCTCCACTTCTCCATAAATCACCGCTCTCTTTACTGAAAAAACCCATCCAAAATACTATATATAAACTCCTACTTATATTTGAAATTTATAATTAATTGTATAATTTATTAAAAGAATTTGCCTTACATGTAAAAATTTAAAAGTGTAAGTAAAGAATAAATAATAAAATAATACATAAAAAAACAAAAAGTGAAACTTTTTTCAGGATTTTCCACAAACATAACTGCTGAATTCAACAAGAAAAATTTGAAGAATACAAAAATTCTATACATTCCGCTGAACAACGCAGGTACCAGTTAGTGCCTATAATTACAAGAAGAAAGAACTGATTAAGTATTCCATAGTTTTTTTTTTTGTATTTTAATTAAAAAGTTGTAAAGATTCTGCATAATTCAACAAAGGTAAAAGTAAAAGAGGTGGGGGAAGAAAAAGAAAAACTTTTTAAGAGGAATCCAAGACACAGTCTCATTGGACAAATCACAAATGCATCAAAAACCTAATCAAAATGACTCTTATTTTAATATTTTGCTCGTTAAAACAAATAAAAATATAGACAAAAAGCAATCATTGGATACTCAAAGGGTGAGAACTGTAAATACGAAATAAATTGATATCCTAAAATTAAGGAAAAGGTTAACCGGCCTGGCTCACTCTGTAAGAGACGCATGGGCCTCGATCCCCACAATTATCCTTTCCCATTTTACCTTTTTGACAACAACAAAATTAGATGTAGCATTATATTTACCAATCTCATATAACAAAAAAAAATGTAATTTTACCACTAAATGATATCATATGTTAGGTGATCAACTCGTACATTATAATCTAATGATTTGTACCAGTTTTATGAGAGATTGAACAGTTTCGTGAGAAAGAAAAGTAATCTCCATTAACGTAAAGCTTCATGTTTATTATAGAAAAGAAAAACGAGCTAAAAACTCACTTAATGTCATTATTTTTAATGACTCTGTTTATATACAAATAAGGAAAGTCGGTTTAACCGAATAAGAAATTAATGTAATCTGTAAACCGGTATTGACATTTTAATACCCCCTCTCAAGATGGCATTCATATACTTTGAAGAGACATCTTGCTTATCATTTCATGAAACTTCCCTGGTCCTAATAGTTTAGTAAACACATCAGCTAGTTGATGATTTGATGTGGAGAGTTTTAATGAGGCCAGCTTCAATCTTTTCCCTAACAATGTGACAGTCAAGCTCCAAATGCTTTGTTCTCTCATGAAAAACTGGATTGTTTCCTATGTGAATAGCAGCTGTCGAATCGCAGAAGAAAGCTACTGACTTTGATTGAGGAACTTGTAACTCATTCAGAAGATTAACTAGCCATTGAACCTCTTTAACTGCAAACCCCATAGCCCTGTATTCTGATTCAGCTGATGATAAAGATACTGTTTCATGTTTCTTCGATTTCCATGATATGAGTGAATCACCAAGGAACATACAATACCCGGATGTTGAACGCCTTGAGTCTTTGCAGGATGCCCAATCTGCGTCTGAGAAGGCTTTGAGGACTAAGTCTGAATCTGCAGAGAAAAACAGTCCTACACCAATTGTATTTTTCAGATAACGAAGAACCTTGTATGCTGCTTGTAAGTGTGATTGCTTTGGATTAGAAGAAAATTGACAAAGACAATTCACAGCAAAGGTTATGTCTGGCCTAGTAATTGTCAGATACATCATTCTGCCAACCAATCTTCTATATAGAGAACCATCAGGCAAAGGAGGTTCATCACTATCATTGATAAGAGAAATACTAGGTTCCATGGGAATACTAGAAGGTTTACAAGCAAGTAAACATGTTTCTTCTAGCAATTTTAATGTATATTTCCTTTGGCAAATCGAAATTTCAGAAGAAGATCTAGCTATTTCAAGGCCGAGAAAGTATCTTAAAGGACCAAGATCTCTGATTTTGAAACACTTGTTTAGTGCAGTCTTCAATTCTTTAACAAGAGTATCATCATTTACTGTAATGACGATATCATCGACATACACTAATACAACTGTATATTGTCCTTTAATATTTCTGATGAAAAGGGTGTGATCTGTATGAGACTTGACAAAACCAAGGCGGAGAAGAGACTCACTGAATTTTAAAAACCATAAGTGTGACGCTTGCTTTAATCCATAGATTGATTTCTCAAGTTTACATACAGCATCTGCAGGAATAGTTTGACCATTTTAAGGAGTATATCCTGGCGGCAAATGCATATAGATCTCTTCATTCATATCTCCATTAAGGAAGGCATTGGATACATCTAATTGAGTAAGGCTCAATTTCTTTGCTGCTACAACTGCAAGTAGTGTCTTTACTGTGGTCATCTTCGCAACAGGTGAGAAAGTATCAACAAAGTCAACCCTCTCTTGCTGTGTGTAACCTTTTGCGACCAATCGTGCTTTGTATCTTTCAAGAGTCTCGTCTGCATTGAGTTTTGTCTTGTAAACCCATTTGCATCCTATGGGTCTTTTATTTGGAGGAAGAGAGCAAATAGTCCAGGTGTTTGTCTGTTCCAAAGCCTTCAATTCCTCATTCATTGCCACGAGCCATTGATCATATTTCTTTGCTTGTGCAAAGGTTGCAGGTTCTCCAAAAGCCATGACAGAGCAGATATAATTGGTGTATTCTTCTGAGAAGTTGTTATAAGACAAATAAGCTACAAGAGAATAAGGTAAGTCAGTCTCAGTTACATTGATATAATAATCAGCTAAATGAGTTGGGAGTTTTGAAACTCGTTTAGATGAAGTTATGAGAGGATGAGAAGAAGAAGTCTCCATTTGCAGAGAAGAATTATCGTCCTCATTTCTGTTTTCAATATCTTCAACGTTTATTGTTGAAGGGACATGTTCTGGTTTCTGTGAGTTTGTTACTACACGGTGGTGTGCATCTTCTTTGTCTGTTATTGGAAGTGTAACATCATCAGTATGCCCTGTTGATTCCTGAACCAATAGTTGAGTTAGATCTGTTTTTATAGGGAAAGATATCCTCATAAAACACAACATTTCGAGTTATCTGAATGGTATTGGATTCCAAATCCATCAACTTATAACCCTTATAACCAGATGGGTAACCGAGAAAGACACAAGGTCTCGCTCTTGGTTGAAACTTATGTATATTCTTAGAAGAAGTTGAACTATAACAGAGACTTCCAAACACTTTCAGGTCCTTGTAATCCAGTGATTTCCCTGTTAAGATTTCAAAAGGAGATTTGTTTTTAAGTAAAGAACTTGGAAGTCTATTAATAAGAAAAACGGCTGTCAACACACAATCTTCCCAATGTTCAATCGGAATTTTGCTCTGAAAAAGAAGAGACCGAGCGACATTCAATATATGCTGGTGTTTACGTTCAACTACTGAGTTTTGATCAGGAGTTTCAGGGTAAGAATGATATGCTTTAATGCCCTGTGAACGAAACAAAGCATCAAAACGAAGCTCTGGTGCATTGTCAGATCTAACACTCTTGACTTGCAACCCATATTCCGTTTTTATCATCTTCAAAAATTCTGGAAATATTCTCAGAATTTCATTCTTTGTTTTCGTCAAGTATAACCAGGTAACTCTGCTGCAATCATCAACAAGAGTCAAAAAGTAGCGAAAACCATCAATGGTTTCCACGGAAAACGGATGCCAAACATCCATGTGAATCAGATCAAAAGGGTTCTCGCACATATTATTATGAGAAGTGAAAGCTAAACGTTTTTGTTTAGACAATGGGCAAATATCACAATGAAAATTGTTCTTATTACTTTTGTGTAATCTAAGAATATCAGTGATACAAGTAGTTTTGGAAAGGGAAGGATGACCTAGTCTATGGTGTCATAGGCTAATGTCAACAAGAGAATTGATAGAAAAAGAACTAGAATTAATATTGCTCGAGATGGAGGATCTGTCCAACAGATATAAGTTCCCAATTTGTTCAGCTTGTCCAATCGTCAGCCTCTTGATAGGATCCTGTATTAGACAAGTAAATTCATCAAAAATCAATCTGCATTTTAGATCTTTAGTAAGTTGGCTAACTCCTATCAAGTTAAGTCTGAAATCTGGAATATAGAGAACATTCTTAAGAAATAGATTATCGTTTATTTTGATCCGACCAATTCCAGCAATTGTAATAGACATTCTGGTTGGAAGAGTAACTGATCTATTTGACAACACAGACAACTCATCAAATAATACTCTTTCATGAGCGACATGGTGAGTAGCACCTCTATCAACAATCCAAGAGGAGGAAAGAGCACTACCTGTGGCCTTTAAGACTCCTACAAAATGTAATGTAGAAGAAGAAAAGGCCATACCGGGAAGAGCTGTGATGAGCCCTCCAAACGTTGAGCTTGCTCCATTGGATGTTTGAGTGTTCACATTCAGCTGGGAATTGAAGAAAGTAATGACTCCTTTAATCTGATCTTTTGAGAGGGTCTTGAGTTGGCTTGTGATGTTGACTGGTGCAGTATTTGTTTCAGATAGAGCAAACTGAGAAACTGCAGTCTTGGAGGAGTTACCCTTTTGCTTATGCTTGTAATTTGGTGGATACCCATGTATTTTGTAGCATTTATCAATGGTGTGAGCATTGTAACCACAATGAGTGCAAACTAGCCTCTGTGATTTGGGATTAGCATTCGAGGCATTCACAGAAGGTTGCGAAGTTGTTCCAGTGGTACTTGATACTTGAAAGACAGAAGATGGAGGAACTGGTTGGATTATACGCTGACTGTGGTCTTGATCGATCAGATTATACACACCAGACAAGTCAGGTAGATGCTTCTTCATGATTATTTGGCTCCTTGCAGAATTATACGACTCATTTAGTCTAAACAGAAACTTCACAACTCTAGCGTTTTCATTTTTTTGTTCCATTGCTCTGCAACATGAACAATTCTTGCAGATTTGGACGCAGTCTGTGCTTTAAAGATCATCCTAGAGTGTCTTGAGGCGAGTATAGTATGAAGACAAGTCCATTGTTCCTTGCTGAAATGACCAGATTTGCTGTGAGAGTTGATAAGCACGGGGAAGATTTGTGACATGGAAATGAACTATCAAATCTTTCCAAATTTCTGAAGCATCCTGAAAACGCAATATACTGGCATATATTTGCTTGTTTAGTGAGTTGAGTATCCAAGATTTCACCATGCTATTGCATCTGCTCCATATGCGAAAATACGGATTTGTTTTTTCTGGTCTAACAAGCGAGCCATCAACGAAGCATAGCTTGTTCTTTGCTTCCAGTGAAATTGTCATCGCAATGCTCCAGGTATTATAATTCGAGCCATCTAAAACCTCAGAGACCAAAGAAATTCCGGGATTATCATTACTATTTAGAAAGAAAGGAGAGTATTGAACACCTTCAAAATAGAAGGTTCCTGTTGGAGCTGGAAGAGGGATAAAGGAGGATTTCACCGGTTGAGATGTCATAATGATTGGATTCGACTCTTCAACCTGAGTGTCCGATTTTGGAGTTGTGTCTTCTTCCTCGCTTGTGGAATTTTGAATCTTTTTGTTTCGCCGAACGATTCTTCATGCAGAGATTGAAGATCTTGGAGTCTTTCTTTTGCGAGAATTCAACATCAGAAGAAATGAGCTGGAGAGCGATATCTTGACGGAATAGTCAAATAATTTTCCCGAGAAAATAGAAGAGAATAAGTGGCAGAATAACCAGAGAGAGGAAAAAAACGAAAAGATGAAAGTTCTGATGGATTAATCGGAGAGTGAACGAAAGCGGATCTTAGAAATTGATGAAATTTTCACTGCTCTGATACCATATCAGAGATTGAGCAGTTTCGTGAGAAAGAAAAGTAAACTCCATTAACGTAAAGCTTCAAGTTTGTTACAGAGAAGAAAAACAAGCTAAAAACTCACTTAATGTAATTATTCTTAATGATTCTGTTTATTTACAAATAAGAAAATTCCGTTTAGCCGAATAAGAAATTAATGTAATTTGTAAACCGGTATTGACACTTTAATAAGTTTCTCGACGAATAATGCAAATTGAAAGATCTGCAATACTCTCCTTTTCAAATTATAAAAAATTTACTTTCAATTACTGGACAGAAAGCTGGAATAGCTCAGTTGGTTAGAGCGTGTGGCTGTTAACCACAAGGTCGAAGGTTCGACCCCTCCTTTTTGCGAATAAAATTTGATATTTTTTGGGTCTATATGTAGCTACTGGGCCTCCGACGAATAATTGGTGCCAGTTTTTTGTTTCTTTTGGAATCGTGCTAATAATAAATAGATCAATGCCTAAAATAACACACACCAAAGAATGATAACTGAATACATGACGGAGTTAACTTTTAGCGAGTTTCAAGCATACGGGCGGTGTCCCTCGTGTTGCTTCTCGATATTTCCATGGAAGTCTCTTGTCGATCAACGTACACATTCTCCAGCTCTGTTTCCCTTACTCTTAGATGATTCATTCCTGCTGAATTTTGTACTTCGTTTCTCGAGTCTGCTAGCATCTGGAAGTATGCATGAGGTCCCCAACCTGAAAAGCAATCCGTATAGAGATCATCAGTGTTTTTTTCCGTCAATCAAAGTAACTTTATCTTGAAGAGAAGAAGCTTCTCAGTCACACACCATCTGGATCATATGGAGGAGGGAAGAATTGCAGATAACAAAACGTAGACACCGTTAATCCTGGACATTAGAAGTAAAAATGTGTCCTCTATCAGTTTTGTGCCTCAAGTAATGTTGAACGCATGAGTTATAAATATAAACCTATTATAGCTCCTCCAAACACATCTTGCCAGTGGTGCCAATAGTCATCAACCCGGGACACACCAACCAATGCTGCAACCAATAGAGGTAGGAATACAATGCAGAGCTTTGCAACATGTCCTCTGCGGTCAAATACCCTAATTTTCCCAGACAAGTACAGCGCGAGAAATCCAAGACCAGCAAACGACCCTGCAGGTTACATGACTACGTCCTTAAGATCTGCAACGTGCAATCCTCTTTAATGAAAACATTAACCATACGCAAGATAAAGTTTACTAATGGCACAACAAACCCAAAGAAAAACACTTACAAGACGTGTGCCCGCTGGGGAAACTCTTGTGTCCCTCTTTGACCACAGCCTTATCCCCAGTACACAGAACATTCCTTGTGATGTTATGAAAGACCTAGAATTTCACAGAAAATCACAACTTAAATTGATTACCTACATCATTATAAAAGTAAGCAAGGAGATGAGCTGCTTAATTACCCCTATGCCATCAGGGAAGCAACGCCAAAAGAAGTCTGGACGAGGCCGACCTACAGCATCCTTTATAGCATCGGTTATAACACCGGTTATGAGTACCGAGAAAAAAAGACCTGAGGACCAAGAGACCAGACCTTATAATCAAGAGCTACAAGGAAATTGAAACATGAAGCACCATTGGAACTTGGAAGAATGAAGAAGTACCTAATACCGCATGATGCAGGTCATAAACATCTCTCCTGATGAAGTAGTAAACAGAAATGAGAGCAAAAGGGAGCACAACCGCTATTAACTGTCACTTGTGAATACAAAAGGATTCAGAGTATGTCCACGAATTATTGTTGACTAATAGGTTTCAGAAAATCAAATAAAGTATTACCGGAACAGCCCAGAAAGGAATTGTGTTATCTTGCAGAGGGTATGTGAGATCAGCCAGCATACCCTCTCCAACAAAGCGGTGAAAGGGTTCGATGACATTCAGAACAATTTCAATGACGATAAGCAGCAGAAGAATGAGCCAGTCATGCATGTGGAACCTCGCGACTGTGACTCCATGGGATCTTATTGTATGAGCACCCAACTGAATCTCGGGCATGCCTTATCTATAATTCCACAAGAGAAAGAAGTACTTATGCATATAAATGGTCTACAAATATAGGTTCATAATTGGGAATTCCCTAAGAGCTAAACATCTTTAGGAAGATAAAGGGAACCGGCTCTAACTCAATCGAGCTTTCAAGTTTTAGCTCTTAAGTCCACCTAATATAGCAGTATACTAGTAACAAAAATCATATGCATGATGGCCACAAACAGAAAAACTAGAATTCATCGGTGACTATGAGTGTTACCTTTGGGGTTAGAGATCTGAAGATGATAAGCGGGAAAGTCCGATGCTGGAAACGCACAGGAACAGGAAGGAGTTTCTAGTTTTCTACTATTCTGTCTGTGTTGCGCGAATTGAGGAAAATAGAAATGGAGGAAGCGGGAAGCGGAAAAAATATCTTCTTTCGGTTTCTCGGGAAAATTCAAAGAAGGTAAAAATATAAAGATGCTCAGTCTATAAAGAAAAAGCAACTCCGCTTTAGCTTTTTATATTTTCTTCAGAAGAAATAAGGAATATAGACTACTAATTACACATATTTGAAATTATAAGTGATATATGTTATAGTTTTCTATAAATTAATCTCTTTCGAATTACACATATCTGAAATTTACTGGTTCATAGTTTTGATGAGCAAAAATAATTCAACTTTCTGGTTTTCTTTCCTGTTTCAAATCCTAAATGTATAAAGAAAAATGGAAAAAAAAAATGTATAAAGAAAAATGTTGCAACAAAATAAAATTTGGACAATACCTTCGTTGAGTTCAACGCACCCACCAAAGGCTGGAGAAACCCAAAAGGAAAGTGGGCTTTTAAAGGGCCCAAAGTAAAAGCGGTCAAAAGAAGAAAGTCAAGTCTTCATCAACCATCACAGGTTGTCTCTCCACGTGTAATGGCAACGAATGAAGATCCTTAAAGACGTCGGAGTGGACACCGGAGCCACCATTTGTGTACAGACTCTGTGAGATGTCAACCATGCCTCCTCAATTCCCCTTGGAGATTCGCTCCGCTCTTCGCTGGGCTTCCTCCACCGTTTATTTCTTCCGCCCCATCAGCACCGTCAATTCTTCACGTCACCGCGCCACGCTATTTCAACCGAGAGCCTTCTCTTCCTCCTCTGTTAAACTCCCAACGAAACCATCTATTTGTACCGCCGACGAGATTCATTACGTCACTGTTCCTAACAGCGATTGGCGCCTCGCTCTCTGGCGCTACTTGCCTCCTCCTCAGGTTTTCGAACTTCACCGACCACCTTTCTTCTTTGAATCTACAATTTTGGCTCTTTTTTTTGTCATCGAGAATTTTATATTCTCTCAGGCGCCGACGAGGAATCATCCGCTATTGCTGTTGTCTGGAGTTGGAACAAATGCCATCGGATATGATTTATCTCCTGGTGTATGTTTCCTTCATTTTTAATTTCTTTCATGAAAGTGTAGCTACATTCACGCTAGGGGCATGGCTTATAGTTGATTAAAAGCTCCCAAATTTAATAAAATCTTCGATTCTTCACTTTCCTAAACATGGTTGATGTCATTGCAGTGCTCTTTTGCAAGACATATGTCTGGTCAGGGATTTGAGACGTGGATTCTTGAGGTTCGTGGAGCCGGGTTGAGTACGCGAGTGTCTGATCTTAAGGATGTTGAGGAATCTGCTCACGAATTGTCTAATCGGATAGAGTCTACTGCTAGAGCGGCTGCTGGTAAAGAAACTTCTTCTGATGAAAAGCAGGGTACTGATATCGTGGACAATGCACCACCGTCGGATGCTTCAGTTGTTGGCGAAGCCTCGGCTTGGGACGAATCTAAACTTGTGGCTAGATTGACATCAACTTTCATGCGTTTGTCAGAAAGACTTTCTGGCTTTCTCAGTGAAGGTCAGTCAGTCTTCATGTCTGCTAAGTTATTTGACAAAATTGCAATGCTTTTAGATGATTCACAGCTGTACGAGCGGTTTAATGAGATAAGATCGAAGCTTTTGAGTTTGATAGAGTCAAGGCAAAACTCAGGGATTGTTAACCAAATCAGAGAATTGGCCCAGCGCCTTGTGAACCTTTTTGACGATGGTCAAAGGTCCGTCTCCCCTCAGTTGATTGATTTACAAGAGCGCCTCACTGCCACCATAGAAGATTTCCAGAAGCAACTGGATTTGATTGTTAAATATGACTGGGATTTTGACAATTACCTGGAAGAGGATGTCCCTGCTGCGGTTAGGCAACATTGAACTTGCTGAATCCTCTGCATAATCACGTCTGGATTTGTTACTGAAATGGGTATTCTGTTTTTGGATTGCTATAGATTGAGTATGTAAGAGCGCAAAGCAAGCCCAAGGATGGAAAACTGTTCGCAATTGGGCACTCCATGGGGGGTATCCTACTCTATGCAATGCTATCACGTTGTGGTCAGTTAGTAATCATCTTTTAATTCGCTTTTTAAGTAGATTTCGTCTTCCTGAAACAGAGGCTCGTGTATTTAAGCCGGCATTTATTCCTTCTATTCCATTGGTTTAGCTTCTGAAGGACGAGAACCTTGTGTGGCAGCTGTGGCAACTTTGGCATCATCGGTTGATTACACAACCTCGGACTCTGCTCTCAAATTGCTCATACCTCTTGTACGTGACTCTATGTTATATCACTACAATAATGATGCCTTCCAACACTAACTTACTAGAAATTTGTACAGGCAAATCCTGCAGAAGCTCTGAGTGTTCCAGTTGTCCCGTTGGGCGCTCTGTTAGCTGCAGCCTTTCCTCTTTCGACACGTCCTCCATATGTATTATCTTGGCTTAATGATTTGATATCATCAACGGATATGATGCACCCTGACTTATTAGAAAAGCTTGTATTGAATAACTTCTGTAAGTACAAACATTTGATCCCATTTAAGTATGCGTGTAAAAGTGAAACGTATTTGAATGTGGTTTACGTGGAAAAGAAATGTATCTACTTTAAGAAAAGAAAAGATATCAAAGAGTTACTATTAGATGCCTGAACGTATTGCCAAGACATCATTTTTGCAAACCCATAGTTGCTTTCCTAATTTTGGCTTTAATTATGGTGATATTAAAGAGTTTAGTTTCTCTGTTTTGAACGTCTAGGTACCATACCTGCAAAACTTCTTATTCAGCTGACAACAGCCTTTCGAGAGGGTGGCTTACGTGATCGTAGTGGTGAATTTTACTACAAGGATCATCTTTCCAAAACCAGTGTCCCTGTCTTAGCACTTGCAGGTGATCGGGACCTGATCTGTCCCCCTGCAGCTGTGGAAGGTATACTGGATTAATTTTTATTATGAAATTTTGCTAGAAAAACAGCTACACCTAGCTTATAAATGAAACCATTCATGTGCTCAAATTTGCATTCATTTTTAAATTGTGCGATTCGCTTACTGAGTTGTTTTGAGTTATGAGAGGCTGTATAAGGTATAGATATATAAACTTCTACTATATTCTCCACTCACACAATATAAAATATTAAGCTGCTTAGTACATAGGTTCCTAATATGATCATTAAACTAGCCATTTTTTTTTTTACTACAATGTTTAATTACAATTGCTTGTAAATATGGCAGACACTGTAAAGCTGTTTCCTGAGAACTTGGTCACTTATAAGGTACTTGGAGAACCAGACGGACCGCATTACGCACACTATGATTTGGTTGGAGGACGACTGGTATGTTGTTTCCCTCTCATTTAAGGACGACTGGTCTTGCATTCGTTCAATTCTCTATCACGTGCTTGTTTTCTCACTAGTTTCTTTGATAATCTTACTGCAGGCAGTGGAGCAAGTCTATCCTTGCATAACTGAATTTCTTGGCCACCATGATTCTTTATAAGTGAAACTTGTTGGACCTTTCTTTTCTTGCATCTACATGGCAACACCCAAGGAGCGTGTCTATCAGAAGCGTCTGTTAATTAGGACGTCATTTCCGTTTACGGTACGTAAATTTAGTAGCCACGCAATCTATGCATTAGCTTAGGAAATAGTCTTTCCAAGTCACAGACCTGCGAATTAGGAAAAACATCAAAAGGAGGTGCTGGAAGCTCTTGTCTACTGTGGTGATATACTTGTTTTGTTGTGGCCACGGGCTGTTTATTTGAATAGTTATCTTGAGAAGAATGGGCGTATATCTTTGTACTGCTTATTTTGGAAGGCTAAAATTATTCATGAAAGCAACTGTATAGACAGGGATAATTTGTGTATTTTCTGTCTTGGATATACCAACGACACAACCCTACTTCTTAGATGAGGTATGGGATTCTTGATGTAATGATTTATAAATTGTCTAGTATCAAACAACAGAGCTCTCTCATTCTTGAAAAATATTGCCTCTCTACCATCATGTATGACCATACCTAGTTCTCACTTTCTCTGCCCACACTTTAATTCGTTGGATTCTCTGTCCTGCAGAGTTCTCCAGCATGAATCACCTATGTTATCTGTGATGTGTTTGATGTTGACACATTTCAGTTTTTGACTTGAGACATTGAGACAGTTAATCAGATGGAGAAATTGTTCCTGCTGTAATTAGTAGTACAATCCTGACTTCACAGATAATTTCAGGTTCTTGTGTTGCCTGGCCAGAAATATTGCAGGAAATTATGGGTTGCAATATCTAAACTTGTGATGACCACCCCATCCCTTGTACTTAGTGGCATCAGACAAACAACAAAAAGACCACAAACTGAGCTTTTACTGATTGGTAATGGGTTCTTGTCTTTTGTCTGTTCCCTGTCTGCAATTATGTTCCGTGAGTCTCTCGACAATCTCATCCTTAGCTACATGCTATAAATTCACAGCATTCATCTACATGCATCTGCTATAGAAAGCAGCAATGGACTCAGACCCACTGGGTGTTTCTCCACTTTCTTCCAAATATCCGTATTTGGAGTGTGGTAACGTAATCGATCTAGGTCTTAGCCTTAGAACCATACAACATGAGACTTACCAGACCTCTGTCCGAAGTGAGTTTCTTCGTTGCTTCCGTTAGTATCTCCATTACCTTAACAGCTAACATATATTAAAGTGACAAGCCATCTTTTATTTCTTGACAATTTTTTTTAACTCCGAACCTTTTCGTAATGTTTACTATTTACTACCTATATGAATTTCTCGCACTATAGGCTAGATTTAGTACCATATTTTCCCAGGAGTTTTCTCTTCATCATTTAGTAATTTTCTTCAGCTTCACATCAAGCAACATTCTAATTTTATCTTTTATGTACTCGTGAATCAAAGTGGTAGGTCTGGACGGGTATAAAGAAGTTACCGATTGGACACCATCCAGCTATAGCAGTTTTCTGTCCAAGAATCGCAAAACTGGAAACCGAAACTATGGTAGAGAATATTGTAGTAACGAAGGAGACAGACAGAAGTGGGGTTATGTAAAGGTCACCATGGATGGGTTTGTGGTAGGTCGTAAGGTCTGTGTTCTTGACCATGAAAGCTATTCAACTCTTGCTCATCAACTGGAGGACATGTTTGGTAAGGTTTTGATGGGTGGCTTTGTTTCTGCGGTTTCCTCCATGCTTAGTGCCAGTTTCTTTAGTTGCACATCAAATAATTTACCCCTCGTTGGATTCAAATAGGAATAGTGTTCCTGATTGGTTTATGGTAGCAAATGATCATTTTCATTACCATCTGTAGGGATCCAGAGTGTGTCGGGATTGAGGTTGTTCGAGATGGAGTCTGAGTTCTCTTTGGTTTACAGAGATGAAGAAGGTATCTGGAGGAACGCTGGGGATGTTCCATGGAAGTAAGCTCTTAAGAATTTCTATATAAACTAACTTGTAAATTACTGAAATAAAGCGTTTACATGTGTCGAAAATGTAATATGACAGGGAGTTCGTAGAAAGCGTTGAGCGGCTGAGAATCGTTAGAAGAAACGATATTATACTTCCCTTTTAAGTTCTAAACTTGAAGCTTACCTCCTTTTACTCTTTGTTCAAATCTCCAAGTGACCTCTGGTTTTTGAATGTTGAATCGAATGTTAAAAAACAATCAATGGAGATTCGAATATTCAGTATTAGTATACCACGAACAATACTTGTGTCTAAAGGAACCGATTTTCGTTAACAAAATTACACCTTTAAGTGAAATCCTGACAGATGCTTGATATTGTTAAGCCATCGTCTCCGAGGTTCTCACAAACATGATACGACTGAATTGTGAACTATCCTATCACTAAAGATAGTGGCTCTGCGATGGATAATTGGCCATTGATCTCTCATTCTTTCATCTCTTTTCATGTGAAGTTACATCTTCTCTCTAGACAACATGGAGTGAACAAAAAAAGTCTGGTAAATAGGAACTCAAACTTAAGTACATGTCTGGTTCTTTAAGCTGAATATTACAGATGAATTCATATTCGGAGAGCTCAAATGAAATCCAGCGACAATGAGATGAAGATGTCATTCCTTTCTTACATTTTTTCATTCAAACTGATTTGTCAAAAGTCTACGACGTTATCTTACACGTATGAGTGACTGAACCAGGCCTTAGCACTTAGCCAGATGACGTGATATCCATAATTAAATCAAACACTCTCCAAAATAGATAACACATGCATGCATATACAGTATTAAATAGGAAATGACATACGTATGTTTATTATACCTGCCTAATTTTGTTACAAGTGGATGAGTCATCTTTCATATCTAATCCACCTAAATATCTAATCTGATCTAGTCAAAATAGAAATGCAACCTTTTTTTAAAGCCTAATCAAAAGAAAGAATAATTTGGAATATCCAGAGAAATCCATCTCAGCATCCAATGTGAAAAGTTTGACCAACGAACAAATAATACAGTGTGCCTCCATGACAAAAACAAATAAAACATATTAAATTGTGTGTTACGCTGCGGCTCGACGTCTCCATTCCCATCTATATATAAGAAAGAGAAGTAATAAGGGGAATTAAGACTTGAAGTTACAAATCAGAATTAGTGAATTAAGATTTAAAAAAAAAGCAGTACGTATTGGTTAAGAATGGTGGTCGCTAATGATATTTCGTCCAAGATTCTCCCCAGAGTTCTTATCGTCTCTCGTCGGACTCTCCGTAAGAACAAGTTCGTGGACTTTGTAGGAGAGTACCATCTCGATCTCATTGTTTCCAATGGTGCAGTTCCTGTCATTGTGCCACGTGTCAAGGGGATCCACTCTATGCTCAAGAGCTTCGAGCCCATCCATGGCGTCCTCCTTTGTGAAGGAGAAGATGTCGACCCTTCTCTCTACGCAGACGTTGAAGTATCAGGTCTTTCGCTTGAAGACATGGAGGAGATCAGGAGAGTGCACGCAGAGGACGTGAACATTGACCGAGAGAAAGACAGTATCGAGCTTACTCTGGCCAAACTCTGTCTACAAAGAAACATTCCTTTCTTTGGCATTTGTCGTGGCTCTCAGATTCTTAACGTTGCCGCAGGTGGAACTCTCTACCAAGATATCGACAAGGAAGTCGGAATTAAGAAGACGATGACGAAACATATAGACTATGACAACTATGATGGGCACAGACACGAGGCTAGAATCGTAGAGGAGACTCCATTGCATAAGTGGTTCGAGGAGAAGGAGATAATGGTGAACTCGTATCACCATCAAGGTGTGAAGAGACTAGCACAGCGTTTTGTACCGATGGCATACGCTCCTGATGGTTTGATTGAAGGGTTTTATGATCCGAATCAATATGATCCAGAGAAAGGTCGGTTCTTGATGGGTCTGCAGTTTCATCCTGAGAGGATGAGGCTTTCAGGTTCTGATGAGTTTGATTATCCTGGCTGCGCTTTAGCTTATCAAGACTTTGTGAAAGCTGTGGTCACATTTCAGAAGAAACAACTAAATGCACCAGAGATGGAGATAGCGAAGAGAAAGACAGGGCTCGTTAAAAGCTTTTCCGCAGCTAAGTTTCTGGAGGTCAGATTTCTTTTGCTTTACATACAAGCTTTATATTGGCCATTGAGCTTTGGATTTCTGACATGGCTTAAGTGAATCACACAGGCAAACGCGGATCTAAGTAAGCAACAAGAGAATAGGCTGAAGGAGATGGGAGCGACAGTGAGGAACTCGTCTGTGTACATGAAAATGATGAAGAAGAAAGAGGAGCAAGATAAAGCAATGGACAAGTTGTCAGTGGATCGCCTGTCTGATTTGCTTTCCTTCCACCATATGATGGCCCGCCTTTACTCCGATGCCATCAAGAGGAAGCTACTAGGACCCACGGATAAGACTACTTTGTCCTCCACGTTCCTCAACTATTAGCTTTTATTGCAAAAACAATGTTTACACATAAAACGAAAATTAGCATTCTGTCTGCATTACCACTTACAGAAGCTCCCAGTCAAAAGCTTGACTGCATCCTATATGTATGGTTTCTTCAGGAAAGTAATCATAAAGAGTTCCTTTCTATAACTTTCTTACATTTTTCGTCATCATAATACAAACATATCACTAGCGGCAGAAGAAATTGAAATCAGGATGGCTGACATGACGTAACCTTAGCCAATTGTCTGCAGCTTGGAAGAGGGAGTTTGCGAGCTGGTGGCCAGAGCCCCCAAAGCTTTTCCATACAGAACCTCTCAACTTGTATGAAGCGAGGCCAAATACAGGTAGCTCCATCTTCCCAACACTCTCCTTTGGCTGCACCACACGCAAAGAGTCTGCTGTAACACCTGCAGCTACAAGAGCCAAACATAGATAGTTTCCCACTGTTAGTTATTCTGAAGATATGGCTATGGCTACAAGAGCCAAACATAGCTACCCAACAATTGTAATTATACCAATTTTACCTTGAAAGGATGTATGAAGCGAATGATATGTCAAGAAACAAGCATCAAGGTCCTTGAGCGTCGGACCTGTCGGTATCCTGTATATTGGGTACCTACAAAAGTATAGTAATGGATTTTAATAGACATGGAGAGACATTGTGGAAGAAAACTTGTGTCTATGGTTCAGAGAAGAATACCATGCCACAGAAAACCAGCTTGAAGGTAGTAAATCACAGCTTCTCAGAGTATTCAGCTCGGGATATCTAGAGGCAAGGTCAGATATCTGCAACGGTAACAACTAAATAAGACAGCTAATGGGATTTCACTTTTGCAGATCATAATGTGGTTTATTTAAGCTATACACAGTCAGTTGATTATTCTCATGGATGCTTATTGCAGTGCTTTTAATGTTAATCTTTGATGTTACTTCAACTAATTGTTTTTGGAAGTCACAACTTATCTTATAACAGAGAAACTACAAATGAAGCTCAAAACATCGATAAATACATCTCTTAATACCTAACTTCCGTGTAGCCTCATGCAAAGTTTATTTCAAAACATGATATTTAAATCCTTTTGGTTTCTAGTTCCTTTTGCATACGCCTTGATGAATTGATATTCAGAGATAAAACGGACAAACCTTGTCGGCAAAAGGTTCACGGATGTAGGGAAGATCACGTTCAAGATATTCATATATTAAACGACCTTGAGAGCTTAAAGGCCCCCCATCATCACTAGACGAGTCTTCAAGATGCTGCTTTCTTAATGAGAGTTGGTCCATTCTAGCAGAGATCTGTTCTCTTTCGGATTCACTGCTGCTTCCTTCACTGCTTGAATCCCTGAAATCGCTTTCACTGTCTTCCCCTTGCCGCCTGAGTAGAACAGACACATTGACCAAAACAAGACCCCTTAAGTTCATATAGAGAGATAAGACATGAGCTGTAGACTAAAGGCCCTTGAGGTTCAAGAATGAAACATAGAAGTCTGAACACTTAATCATATATCAAATACTTGATAAAATTGAGGGGGCTTGGACATTTTTTTACCTTGCTTGAAGAGGTGTAGTTAACGCATCATAGTCAGCATAGATTTGAATGCCGGAAAGTGAAGGCACGTAGTATTGGAAAACTCGATCATTGTTAATATTCAGAGTGAGAGGAACTCCAATGCCATAAGCACTCCATTCTGCAAACGATTCCCATACATCTCCAAGTACAAAGTAAGGAAGCTGCAACTCAACATCACTGCCTATTCTTTCCCTTACAGTTGTCTGCACAAAATATCATCTCCATTAGATGAAAAAAAAAAGCCACTTGATCACATAAACAAACGAAAGCTTTTGTTTTTTTAATAAAGGTATTGACTTTACATGTTGAAACAAACCTTAGATAAATAATGAGTCGGTACAGATGGTGTGACCGACTCCAAAAACCGTTCCACATTACTTGAAGAGGCCTCAGAAACATGGAGTTTCTGCAATGTAGACCCGTTCTCTTGTTCCTTAGTGTGAACCGATCTGCTTTGAGCTTTTTGCAGCTGACTCAACTGAAATACAGCTCCCAACATCTCTCTTCTTCACTCAGAAACCACACAAAGCAGGTCAAACGACAACGATAAGTACCGGTTTCGTCGGTAGATTAAAACAGCAGCAACACTTCTTTCTATCTTAATACGTTAGAAAAGTTTTCTACACGCGTGTGTATATACTAATAATAGATTTACAAAGCAGTTTAGGTAGATAAAAGTACAATCGGAGATTTTGAGAAGAGGGAAATCGAGCGAAGCACGACGAGAATTGGTTGAGATATCCGAAACCGGAAAATCCAACTAAGCAGGTGAAGTGAAAATTAGGGTGCGAATCGAAATGAAGCTAACGAGGTTCGAGAAAGGAATGTAGAAATAGACGATTTCAGGAATTTCAAAAGGATTGAAGCAAATGAGGAGAAAGCAGATTATTGGTTCAGACAAGAAGAAGTGAGAGACAGAGAGAGAGAGAGTCAATAAAAGAGGACTCTCTACTAAAAGAAAGGATTGAAGAAGCATCTCTTATGTATACTTTTTGTAATTGCATAATTCGACCCTTAAACTCCATGATTTGTTACTTCTTGCCCCGCTCTTTTCAGTCGTCAAATAAGCTACCAAGACAAAACTTTTGTTTTTTCTTGTCAAAAAATTAGTTTCTCAGTTATTTAAAAATTAACAGAAAATTAGTAGAATTTAGAGGGTGTCCTAAAACTGGAACTATTGGCTTGTGTTAAGTTACAAAACAACAAAGAAGAAGTGGGAAATGTGCATAATAAAGGGGGTATTTAGAAATAAAAAGAAGTAGGAACAAGTATACTTAAATGGTTTCTAAATACTTTAATACACTCAAATCAGGGAATTGAATAATGCAATATACATCAGGAAAACGAATTCATGCACGTGGACCCTGTAATTACAGTGTTATATAATTACTAGAGGACTAGAGGTAGAGGATGTGCACATGATCGATTCATTTCAGTGTCATTTTTCCACGTACCAAAAAGGTCCCACTTAAAAAAACAATTGATACCGCAAGTGCAAGAGAAGTGGCAATTATACAAAAGGTATGTGTTCAATTGTTAATGTGTGAGGTGTTTGTTTGTGTCTTTTGTTTAAGACAGATGGTGTTGACTTGTGGTTGGAATCACTTTGTCTGTTTTTCCAATATTATGCTGACTCAGCTCTTACTTGCTCACTCAAACTTTTGTCTCAAGCTAGGCGGCGCGTGGATAACAGGCGGCCGATTACCTATTTCGCTTAGGCTTGCATGATTTTTTTTTTGTCTGAATATTAATTTATACCATTATAAAACGTCCCCATGTTAAGGATTTACAAAAAATTACACACTTATCAGTGAAAAGGATGGAATATTAGTCCTAATCTAATAATCTTATATATTAGAGATACAACCGAAATAAAAGTCTAGAAGGGAGATGGGTGAATGCTGATCCTTTGTTGAGATAGAAACAAGTTTGTTGCGCATGATGCGATCAATATCCATTCGCAAAGCTGAGGTAGTGGAGAATTTATTGTTGTAGATCTGATTGTTCCTTTCCCTCCAAATCGAGTAGATGGCCAATTGCATTAACAACTTTAGGATAGTAGAAGTAAACCTGGGCGGGATTGATGAGATTTCCAGAATTCAGTCACACAATGCCGACAAATGAGTTGGAGGATTCATAGAAATCTGACTTACAAGCTTAGTCCATACATCTCTGGAATATGCACAATCAAAAATAGATGAGAATGCGTTTCTTCTTCTCTGGAGCAGAGGACACACTGTGAAGAAGCATTTAATAACCATCTACGGAGTCGATCCTTTGTGTTCAATCTTTCTTTGACTGTCAACCATTGAATGAAAGAGTACCTTGGGATTGCTTGTGGAAACCACACTGCCTTACTCCACGAGACTACAGGAGATGGGGTTCTTAGTTGCGCCCAAGTATCTGCTATCCGAAACCTATTATTGAACTCTCCTCTTCTCTTTTTCCATAGAAATTGGTCAGGTCCATGAGAATCATCTGGTACACATGTGTCCATAAGAAAAATGAGTAACTGCTCAGCTTGTGGAGATCTTGCTGGAGGCAATAACCAGCGTCCTCGACTAACAGCATCCTTCACAGCCGCTTCTCTTGGTACTTGCACCTTCCTAGGTCCCCTTGATCCCATGTAATCCAACAAGGATCCTAAGGATGTCCATCTGTCAAAACCAGAATGAGGTAGTACAACCATCATGCACTTTACAGCTTATGAATTCCTTAGCCACACCCTTTACATCGAGCAGTTTCTTAACATTCCAAGAGAGTCTAGGAGAATGCTCCATCAACCAGTAATTCTTTCTCCAAAAAACATTATGATCAAGCCAAGCAACCCACAATGATGTTTTCCTAGAGAATATGTTCCAAACCTGTTTTAGCCTGAAAATAACAGAGAAATCTAGCAATAATCTTAATCTGAGGCCTCCCTCTCGCTTAGGCTTACAAACATCCTGCCAAGCTACCTTTGCTCCTCTTAATGTAGAAGTGGCATTCTTCCACAAGAAAGCGGCACATAGCGAGTCTATCTTTGCATAGAATTCTTTCAGTAACACAAATACTTAGCTCCAGAAAAGTACTTTACTATAGATAGCAGAAGAGATGAGTTGGATTTTTCCAGCGTATGATAGGAACTTTACGGTCTAGCTATTAGCTTCCGGGTGATTTGCTCAATGACTGGTTGTAGTCCTGCCATGTTCAACTAATTGGGTTGTAGGGGAAATCCCAAGTATCTCATTGGGAATGAGCCTAGTCTTATACCAAGGATATGAGACGCATTTGCAACCTCTTTCTCTTCATACCCTGCCATATAGAGCTCCGACTTGGCCGGATTCACGTCTACTCTAGAGTAATCACGAAATTGATGCAGTACAGTCTCAATCGTTGTCAATGAGTGCTCGGAGCCATTAGTAAAGACAAGAAAATCGTCTGTAAAAAGGATATGCGTAATTAAGGGATTGTGGCACTGCGGATAAGGTTGGAATAGTCCTTGCATAGCTCCTCTATTCAGCATTTTTGAGAGAACCTCCATCACCATAATGAACAAGTATGGGGACAGTGCATCACCCTGCCTTAGCCACTTCCTTCCTTCAAAAAAACCATCTGATTTCCCATTAATCATCACTGAAAACCTTGGTGTTGTAATGCACTGTTGGATCCATGTGATAAACTATTTCGGAAACTGCAAAGTTATTAAAAAATTTAGCACGAAATCCCAACACACAGTATCAAACGCCTTCCTAATATCCACTGTGATTTTTGCGCTTTTGGGTGTAGATGGCTTGTTGTAGTTCTTTATCAATTCTGATTCTTAGAGGATGTTCTCTCCCAAGCTCCTCCCCTTTAAAGGTTTCAGCCTATTGGCAAGTATCTTTACAATAACTTTATAGACCAAGTTGCAATAGCTTATTGGACGATAGTCTGCTAGTCGAGAAGCATCTAGCATTTTTGGAATCAGACAGATGGCAGTATTGTTTAGGTCCTTTAATAGACGACCGTTAATGAAGAATTCCTGAACTGCCTTTATAACATCATTCCCCACAACTGACCAAGCTGATTTGTAAAACTCCATTGGATAGCCATCAAGACCCGGGCATTTATTCTTATGCATAGAGAGGACAACTTTTTGGACTTCATTTGCAATTACAGGCCTTAAAAACCTATCACACTCCTCCTCCGAACATCTGAATTGAAGTAGGTCATGTAGCTCATCACACGAGATATGAGACATTGGCATGGAGGTGTGTCCCAAGACTGATTTGAAATACTCCTCTACCTGAGCTTTCATGGTGTCCCAGTCTGTTATTTTTGCACCATCATCGTCTTTGAAGAAATGAATGTGATTTTGAGAATTCCGTTGAACCACAACTTTGTGGAAAAAAGAAAAGATCCTATCTCCTAGCTTTAACCAAGAGACTCTAGACTTTTTTTTAAAAAACTTCTCCTCTACTGTTAGTAACCTTTCCCATTCCATCTTAGGAGCTGATTCTTCGGCTGCTAATTGAGCAGACGGATTTGAGAGCATATCTCTCTACAGCCTCAACACCTCTACTTCTTTTGTTTTAATTCGCTGAGAGATTCCACTGTATTTCTCCGTGTTCAGTTTCCTCAACCAAGGCTTTAGTAGTTTAAGAGCTCTAACCACCTTAAATTGTGCAGTACCAACCACTGAGTTAGCTTTCCACTCAATAGGCAGTCGTTCAACAAACGTATCGTGATCAGCAACATGAGAGAAGTATCTTAAGGCTTTAATAGGCCTTCTTTGTAGACTTGGAATGATAAATAGACATGGAGAGTGGTCTGATTGTCCTGGCTCTAGAAAATCAGCATAAGAATCCGGGAAATTTACAGCCCATTGATCATTTATTAAAGCATGGTCAATACGCTTAGATAAAGGGTCCTCTCCCTATGGTTCAACCATGTAAAGTTTGTACCTTTGGACGGAGCTTCAAACAGATTCAAGTCCTGCAGAGCTTATTCAAAATCCTGCATTCCAGAGAGATCAACATCATTATTAGGATGGCCTGAGTGGTGAGAATATTTTAAAATCTGATTAAAGTCTCCCACAACTGCCGAAAAAAACTGATTCAGTGGGGAGATTGAGTGGAGGTAGACTAGGTTCTCCCACATAATGATCATTTCCTCAACCTCGTTGAAGCCATACAAAAATGTAACTGTAAAACTTATATTCTCAGCAGAAAGGAAAACACCACATGTGACTAGCTGCGCAGAGGAGTTATACACCACAACTGAAATACCTGGATCCCACACAACGATAACTCTTGCCGTTTCATAACTCTCAAAATTCCCAAATATCTCCAACCATTAGGAATAGTATTCACCAACCTTCTACTATTGTTTGGTTGTATCTTAGTCTCCAAAAAAGCTCCAAAAAGTGGCTTATGGTTAGTAATCCAAGCCTTAGTCATATCCTGCCTTCTACGCCTATTTAATCCTCTAATATTTTATCCAAAAAATATGAGTAATGTAGAATTTTTTGAACTCTGGTGGCCTTTCGACCCCTAGATTTACGAGTAACCAACAAAAATGGATCCTCCCTAAAAGTACTAGATGGCGAAGGTGACCTCTTTCCCTTATTGGATTCCCACTCTGGCCAATATACATCATTCTGCACAATGTCGTTGATATTCTTTTTGCCAGTGCCTTGCTGTTTATTAGGATTAGATGAAGATACTACTACTTTACCAACTCGTGATTCCTCCAAAACAACTTGGCACGCCGCAGCTAGAGGGTTTGGAAGTGGTTTAGAAGATTCAAGTTTTGCAATCTGCTCTTGTCTTCTAGCAGTATGTGATCTGCCTCTCGACTTTCTAGCTTTTTGGCTTTTCTGAGGAAGGGATTTTACTTGTTTGGTACACTTGGCTCGCCAACAAGCATATCCTTATTAGTATTGGTTGATCTGACAGATAACGGTACCCAAGGATAGGAGAATTGAATTTCAAACTCCCGTCCATCACTATATCCAGACACGAGTTTGGACGGTAAATCCTCTAGTGGATTGACCTCAATAAGCACCTTAGCGACCTTAAAATTAGCTTTCCTCTCAGTCTCTCCAGATGTAAACCTTTTGGTTCCCCTATTGCCGAGGCAATCCGGCAAAGGCTTTCCCTATTGAACAACAAATATGGGATACCACAAAACTCCACAGTCAGCTGAGCTCGAGAGAGAGACATTGGAGCCAGGGTGAAGTCTGGGGACCATTAAGACACAAACATAGCGTGTCCTGCAACAATCCACATGTTCCTTCTAAGTAGCAGAGTTCTAGCTTTGGAGTTAGAGACCCGCATAAGGTAAGCACTCTCTCCCAAGTTGTGAACGTATATTTTGGGACCTGAGCGAGCCCATTAGGCATTAACAACTTCGATAATCTGACCCATCTCCGGAGGAGGTCCGTGGAAATTTGCATACACAAATTCTTGAAATTCTTCTTTAGTGGAGACAATATTTTCATCAGGTATAAGGATAACAACTACATCAGATACATGAGTTTCAGGTTAGTCCATCCTTTCCATGGCTTTGGGTTTCATGAGGTTGGCAAATGACTGCTTAAGAGGAGTTGGCGTCTGTTTCCCCACCAGAGGTATAGACCCTCCATTTACTTCCTCCTTCGACGCTCCGGTGGAGCACTTGGGAGTAGATTGGTCCTTATGTGGCACATCCTTAGTAGCCGAGCCTATTGAGTCTTCGCTCTCACCGCTTAGAGGATTAGTAGGAGCTGAGATTGCCTTTTTGGCCAGTGAACTCCAGCAAGAGCTAGAGTAAATGCAGATTTAGCTTTTGGTACCACCTCAATGGTTGGTGCAGAGACTGTGGTTAACATCGGGGCATTGACCAAAGAGACAGAGGGAGACAAAGGGCATTCACCCTCTTCGAGATTCGAGCCGTGAGTTGTCAGAATTTTGGCCTTCGAATTTTCTTTTTACCGTGAAAAGTTTAGAGGTCGTGAGACAATCTGCTTAATTTTCTTCTTTTTCCTGGAGGACATGACTGAGAGACGGCGAAGCACCAACTAAATCAACCAAGAAAACCCTAGAAAATCGCCTTCGGAATCGTCCTTTACAATCGCCCTTTACACGTCAACACCACCATTCTTTGCATGAATTACTTCTCTCGTTAAAACAACATATAGTGTTACATAATTTAATTTGATAATTATTTAATACTTTGTTCAAATAAAATCAATAACGTCTCTAATGAATGAACTACTGCTTTTTTCGTCTGTATATTTATCAGAAAAGGTAACAACAACCATGAAATACATAAGCCGGATGCAAAAAGAAAACACCGGAAGCAAAGCCTAAACAAAGAAAGCAGTAACCGGCAGATAACTAATCTCCAGAAGAAAAAGCCGGCAGATGACAAGTCTCCAAAAGCATAAACTAACCAAATTATAAGGTTTACAATAAGCAAAAAGAAAAGCTTATGCAGTAAGCAAATGATCAAGCACTTAAACTGACCAACTGAGGAGCGCTGAACAGCATTGCACTTTCTATGTCACCTGTATAGCGTTGAAAAGCATGGAGACAATACGAATGGATAGCACCAAATTAGACCGGAAGCCACAGCCGTTGTCAAACCAGTAGCAACACCACTAAAAACAGACAGAAGAACCCAACACAATCAGAAAAACTGAAGCCTCTACCACCCAGTCACACTAAACCCAAATGTTGCTCTTGCACAAAACTAAGGACAAGGAAACCCTTGTGAGCCAACTTGAGACAAGCCAAAGAGGACCAACCTCTCTTACACGCGGACACTCGCCGACCTAGTTCCAGCCATCTACAGCCCAAAAACTAGTGACATCCTCACAAGAGAAGAGGGGAAAATCGGAACCACCGCTTCGCCTATAACCTAAAACCAACCTCAAAAAAACCTTGGTAAAAGGAGCATAGATGACTCAAGGGAACACCATCAGAATAACAAACAACAAGAAGGAACCTAGCTCTGGAAACCCAAACACCAAACAAAGGAGACCTAACAGAGAGGAAGCACTAAATTCCAAAGCTAACTAATCATAAGACTAATCTGAAGTTTAATCATAAACCAACACTTAAAACTAACAAGATACACCTAGACGTTGACACAAACCACGAAAGCCTCAGACCAGAGAGATGACGAACTTTGACGAACGGCACTTGCGGCAACATGCGGAAGAATGAACTACTGCTTAAGGTTTTTG
This sequence comes from Lepidium aucheri, assembly GCA_900406435.1. NCBI lineage: Eukaryota > Viridiplantae > Streptophyta > Magnoliopsida > Brassicales > Brassicaceae > Lepidium > Lepidium aucheri. The sequence continues at coordinate 64,455 of OVBA01000182.1, forward strand.
TTTTCTATTCGATAACACTAATAAAGACTAAACGGTTCCACTCAATGTCGAAACAAAAATTGCCAACTTTTGTTTGACTATTGACTTGTGATAATTGTAAGTATTTAATTAATTTCGCATTATCTTTTTTTTTTTTTGGCGGTCAACGAGGAACATAAATGCAAATGGAAATGTGAACCCAAAAAGGAAATTTTAATGGGCCTATAATTGTGTAATGAGGCCCATTATGACAGGTGTCGGAGGAGAAAAACTATCGACGCCGGATTTAGGTGAGACGACGTCGTTCGTACCCAGACAGCTTCGTTTCTCAACGGAAGAAGAAAGGGAAGCTCCTCTGTTTAGATCTTCCCTCTCATCTGGATCAAGCTACAGATTCTTATGCTCCATTCGATTTGATGTCTTTGATACACCTTCTACTGTTCGCGGGTTTGGTGAGCCTTGAAGCTTCGGCGTCGTTTTCTCCGGGATCGCGCTCGATTCTCCGGGACATCGGCAGCGGCAACGCCGGTCACCAAGATAGCGCTGTCGAATTGAACGCTACTAGCTTTGATTCAATTTTCCAGGATTCCCCCGCCAAATATGTCGTTTTGGAATTCTTCGCTCACTGGTCAGTTTTCTCAATCTCTCTCGAAGAAATCCGTATAATAAATCCAGTTTTGGTTTGCTTAGATTTTGGATCTTGTAGAAAGGTTATTCATTTCGAACCAGACTTTAGGTGTTTCAATTCCCTGGGATTTATCCGGAAATAAACTAACATTACCATCATAGCCTTTTAAATAGAATGTATTATTCACAAAAGGAGTTTGTGCCGTACTGACATTGATCTTAAATTTTCATTTGGTTCAAAGGTGTCCTGCATGTAGAAACTACAAGGTAACAAAGCCATTCAATGCCTTCTCTTTTGTTATTCAAACTGCTTTCTCTTGTCAGTATTGATTATATTAAATGCGTGACTCTCTGCAGCCTCATTATGAAAAAGTGGCAAAGCTCTTCAATGGAGCAGGCGCAGTATATCCTGGTGTCGTTTTGATGACCAGAGTTGATTGTGCAAATAAGGTACTTGGCGCCATCTTCCCTTTTCCTGTTTTTCTTACTACTTAATGTTCAATGTATGTGTCAGAGATTGGGGCGTAAAAACTATTTTATCGGGTTCTGTATAGTGTCTTCATTTGAAGTGTTCCTTATCAATTTTCTGGCAGCGCAGATGAATGTAAAGCTCTGTGACAAGTTCTCCATCAACCATTATCCAATGCTCTTCTGGGGCCCTACTAAAAAGTTTGTTGGTGCCAGTTGGGAACCTAAACAAGAGAAAAGCGAGATAACCGTAATCGATGAATGGCGCACAGCTGATCTTTTGTTGAATTGGATCAACAAGCAGATAGGCAGGTATGCTCAGTGAAATTTCATGTATACCATTTTAAGTTGAAGTCATATCTATCGAATTAAAATTCAACAATCTATTCCTCTAGTTGACTAATACGCAAACCCCTGTGAATATATTCAGTTGGCAGCATGGCACTTAAATCTACTTTCTTGTCAATGTTGTGCAGCTCTTACCGCTTGGATGATCAGAAATTTGGAAATGATCATCTCTTGCCAAATATTTCTGACTACAACCAGGTCTCTCAGACCATGTTCTGCCCCCACTTTGTTATTTTAGTAGCAGTCGGTTGAATTCCAACAATCTAAACGGAGCTTGATTTATATCAGATTTCTCAGGCCGTAGTTGACATTGAGGAGGCAACAGAAGAAGCTTTTGATATCATTTTGGCACATAAGGTAGAGAAGTTCTTTTGATTTTTTTCGTATGTGACTAAATCTTTTTTCAGCCTTGTTGATGAGTAGTGTTCATGGCCACAGGCAATCAAGTCATCTGAGACTGGTACTTCATTTATTAGGTTTCTGCAGCTTTTAGTGGCACATCATCCTTCAAAAAGGTAGTATCTCTTCTTTATATCCCCATATACGATTTGCTTGTAAATCTTTTGCTCAGATGCCCGACTGTTGAAATATAGGTGTCGTAAGGGAAGTGCTGAAATTCTCGTTAATTTTGATGAGTTGTGCCCGTCAGGCGAATGCTCTTATGACCAGGAATCTGGAGCCAAAAATAGCCTACGAAACGTCCATATATGTGGAAAGGATGTTCCCCGTGGATATTACGTGAGTGAGCCCAACCGACCACTTACTTTTTCTTCCTATTCGTAAAATCAGAGAAACCTGATTCTCCTATATTCCTTTCACATTGACAGATGTTTTGCCGTGGTAGCAAGAACGAAACTAGGGGATTCAGGTTTTATTTTGCAATATCAGACATATATCTAATTTATATGGTTGTAGATTCTTTCGATTTAAGCAATAAGCGTCAGTAACTAACTCTTTCAAAATGATTTGAACACAGCTGCGGATTATGGGTTTTGATGCATTCACTTTCTGTGAGGATTGAGGATGGAGAAAGCCAATTTGTATTCACATCCATTTGTGATTTTATCAATAACTTCTTCATGTGTGATGATTGCCGCCGACATTTTCACGACATGTGCTTAAGGTAGAAAAGACAGATCGGGGTGATTGACTAACAAGCTCGATTTCATATCCTTTTACCTCTAACAGCTTATGTATTTCATTGACAGCGTCAAAACTCCATTTAAAAAGGCACGAGATATCGTCTTGTGGCTGTGGAGCACACACAACAAGGTCAATGAGAGACTCAAGAAGGAAGAAGATTCTCTGGGAACAGGAGACCCCAAGTTCCCAAAGATGATATGGCCACCAAAACAGCTTTGCCCCTCGTGTTATCTTTCTAGCACACAGAATAACATTGACTGGGATCATGATGAAGTCTACAAATTTTTGAAGAAGTACTATGGACAGAAATTGGTGTCTGTTTACAAGAAAAATGGTGAAGGTGTGAGCAAGGAGGAGGTGGTTACAGCTGCAGAAGAGATGGCAGTGCCCACCAATGCTCTGGTTGTGCCGGTGGGAGCTGCATTAGCTATAGCACTTGCAAGCTGCGCATTTGGCGCACTCGCCTGCTACTGGAGGACACAGCAGAAGAACCGGAAGTATTACCACAATCCACACTATCTTAAAAGATATAATAATAACTATATGGTTATGAACACATTCAGTAGCAGTGAAAACGAAAGGATAAAGGAGAGATGAATTAATTTATAGAAGAACAAGCTCCCATGATTTAACATTCTGAAACTGAGCTTTGTTTTTGTTGTAACTTACAGACAACAGATACAAAGACGTTGAGGTTGAGATGCCAAAGTCGCCTGCTTCAGGTCCCTTTTTCTCTCTTCTCCTCTACAGATTGTATAGATTCTTCTCTTTCAATTTTGGAATATTAAGTAGACCCTTCTATGTCTATATGTCAAAACCAGAAGAGCTCCTTTTTGAACCCTATTGAATCTCCCGCCTTTCATTATTGTTCTGTGACCATCTTCTGCAGTTTCTTTGTTAACGGCTTCCTAGTCTGTTGGCCACATTGTATCGTAAAAGCTAAACCCAAAGTTATCTTCTTGGACAGAATAGTATAATAGCTACCACATGAAAATTGTATTTTTCCATGTCTAGAACCATAATCTTCTCTCATGACAAGCTCACCTGCAATTATCACAGTGGAAGAAGCCATGTCCAAAAAAGGGTCATGCTCCACGACTCCAGGAAGACTCAGCATCGTGTTTCACTTCACCCACAAAATAACATTTTATAGACTTCACAGAAGAAACACTAAAAACTCAACTAATAAATGATAATGAAGAAAAATGATAGCAGCCATAAGTCTTTGAGACTGCATTGTAACATCAAAACAATCAACTTTCTCAAATGGTGATGAAGCTTGGGATATAAACAGTAGGTCTCTCTCCGTTTATGCATTATAAACCGAAGCTAGGAAACATTCTTTCTGATTGGAAAAAAAAGAAAAACACACACAAATTGCGCTTACACTAGACCCCTCCAAATTCTAATCATAAACCAGTAACTTGTGGATAATGGATTCCATATACTTTTTCCATGTATAGTTTGGATTTGACAACCATATAACTAGTCCTGTCGACGTCTACACGGACACACAAAATTGATTATCGAAACTACTCATCTTGATCAATCAAAACATAATATTTGCTATTAACTATTTCCTCACTTGATCTCCTCGGATGAACCAGCAAAGTTATCCGTTGTATTGTTAACATCAATGTATTAACGCTAGCTACATGTCTATTGTATTGTCTAGGTCTCTATTGTATTCGAAAACTCTCTATTGTGTTTATCTATACACTCTTTACAATTTTTTTACCAAATCAGATGAAACAGGGATTCTGTATATTTGTTTTCCCAAACCAGATGAAAACTAGTAATCTTTAGATACAATCCTGGCTGTCTTATGACAAAACATAGATCATAAGTTAACAGATAGTACATAATAAAGACATAGCTGTTAGTAATACGATGTTATCCTAAGTGAGCAACGTCCAGAAGCCAAAAAGCTACATGGAGGATTTGAAACGCTAAGACAGTGGTGGAGACAGGAACGCTAACGAGGAGGAGAAACATGGTTCCAAAGGCGACGCTAGGACGAGAGTTCATAAGATATGTTTGGAGAAGAGACACAACGTCACATATATTAGCATCATAGTTGCAATACAAACGTTTCTCCCATTGCATCCAATGAGAAGGAGGTTCATAGTTACGTTCAATCATCTTCATCTCATGGATTCGTTTCCTAAGTACCACCATGTTCTCATCCACCGTTTTACCTCCTCTGTAGTAATCTGCACACACGGTGGTTCTTCTTCTTCTCTTGAATCCGGCTAAGATCCTCTGTGATGTCTTCAATGGATGGAACCTAAGTGGCGACGATGAGATCAATACTGTGCCTTCCATTATTCTGTTGCTTAGTAGACAATTGGTGGGAAGGAGAGTAATTTATTTATAGATGAGCAATTACCAAGATATGTTTATTAAATAAAACTACTAAGGCTGCTTTGGCTTTAAGCAATTATTTTAATATTTATTATAATAAAAATGAAATGATTAGCGCGTTACCTTAACGTACGTAGCAATGATAGTGACCACCATCACACACGTTCCTTCCAATTTCACTTTTGTTTCTTCCCAATTTCAGCTTTACACGTCTTTTACAAAATAGTCGACACGGCCAATTCGAGATTTAAACTCGAAGCTCTGTCCGAAAGGAAAAATGATCGGAGTTATAGTTGGTATTAAATCGTAAATTATCATCAATTGATATTTACTATTATATTTTCATTGACCTCTCTTTGTTTATGTTTTTCACATCCAAACAACGTACCAATCGTGCCAATATGATGATTAAATTATATCATTTTTTGTTCACATCAACTAGTAGTATAACATTAACTGAATAATTGGGTCCTTGTGATTAAACTAATCATAGATGTTTATGCCTAAACAAACAATTGAAAGTTGAGAAGGATTTTATTGGATTAAACACACAGATACAATGAATTTGATGCAAATATTTATTTAGAGCTGAAAAATGATTTCCTTTTCGGACTCAGACTACCTTATTTTTTGTGTGATTGCCAATGATCCTTTTGATTTGCGACTTTCCTCTTTATAAGCATTTGTCTTCATATTTTCAGAAAATATTTTGATTTCTTCATTATCATAGAATTAGAGACAGTTTTTTGTCTTCTTTATTGCATCAATCTCACTAATTTTGAGCTAATACATCGACCTTCTTTTTTTTTATTGGATTATTTTTTGTTGGGTCTGAGCGATTTAGATATATCCATAAACAATGGATTCTCGTTTATACTACCTAATTATAACATTGATTAATCTAAAAAATAATGACGATGATGAGATCACAATCTAGACAAGAACAAATTTTCTTTTCAATTTCTTAGATAATTTCGTTGAAACAATATTAAAGGGCTTATGAAACCGTATGAAACCTTACAAAGAGAAAACCAACCACAACCTCACTAACACCACCAACTAAAACAACCACACTAGATTATATATAACTTACACATAAAACTAAAGCTTATAATATACGAACATATACGATATATGTCTGCATCAGACGAGGTAATGTCAAATTAAAAAAATGATGAGTAGATCAATTAGGGCTGGACATAATATCCGAAATTTGAATTCGAACCCGAACCTGACCTGAAATATCCGAAACCGAACCGAACCAAAGTATGTAAAATATTCGAACGAATTTATATTATGTGAGTACGGGTACCCAAATTCGATTGGATAAAACCCGATAGCCGAACGGATACCCAAAATATATAGTCTATTTATATATATACTTTTATGTAAATAAGTATTCAAAAATTTAAATACAAATTTAAATATACTACTCAATTTAAAATCAAAATAACTAAAAAGCTGAATGTATTAAAAATTTTGAATAAATTATAGGTTTTTAAGATTTTTTAAAAATCTTTCTATAAATATTTAGATTAAAAATTTAATTAAAAATTTCAGATATCCGAACCCAACTTGAACCTGAACCGAACCTGACTGAAATAGGATGATTTATACGAACTCAACCCAATCCGAACCCAAATTTTAATATCTGAACCTGATCCAAACCTCCAAAAATATTTAAATAAGTCTTTTATAGATAAACTTCGAGTACCTGAAACCCGAAATACCCAACCCGAACCTGATAATGCTCAAGCCTGCTGATCTATCATGAGCATGTACTGTAGATCAGACGATGGACACGGATTATATAGTGAGCCCAATGAGCCTAATAGTCATGTAACTGTAAACCCAATTTAAGTAGGCCCAAATAAAAATATAATAATTGTCAGCCCAAACTCTCCATATATCGCACTATAAAGTAGCGAGTTTTACAGCTCTCAGAAGAGCCAGTATTAGGGTTTATGATTCTTCTTCGCCGCCGACGTTTTCTTAACTATTAGGATCAAAATCAATGTTTTCTTTCTTTCTTCCGTCTTTTTTTTTTTTGTTTTCAAAAAAATGAATTTGGGAAGAAGCTCTAAAAAGGGGAGAGATTTAATCGATAGCTCTGAAATTCCTGTAGGTTTTCTACGGGGTGCTCTTGCTCTTCTTCCCTAGAAAAACAATGGCTTCATAGTACGGGTTTCTCTGTGCTTTCATGGTGTTTGGGTATTTTATACTCTTTCACTTTGGATATCAATCACAATCCCGCCTCCAATCGCCAGTACATGTTTCTTAAACTCACTAGTTTAGTCTTGTCTTTTTGTGACAACAGTTAGATCTTAATCAATCCCTTAAGTTTGTATTAAGAAGTAAGAACAATTTCAGTAATCAGAAGAAGAATGATAATACTCACGGGCAACAAATTACAATAACCAATTGATTTTATAATGAATCTGAGAACATGGCGTACAATTAACATCCAGAGTACAATAAGAATCTGAATCTTATTCACTCAGACAGAAAAACTAGTACAATTACACAATCTTTACTTAGCTTGAGGAAGTTGTCTGTTTTACGTCATCACCACCTAGCAAGCCATTTCCCAGAACCCAACTTTCAATCATATCTCTTGAGTTCACAGTTTTATCTGTCGGAACAAAATGTCCAGCTCCTGAAACCGCCACGTGACACAGATTCCCCCATCTTTGAACATATCCAGCAAGCACACCATCACTATCCTTCCACACTCGCCTCTCCGACTTCAAAAACATCCCCAATCCCGTCCAGTTCATAGTCTTAATCCATTCTTCCGTTGAAACGACGCCGTCTCTGAGATCCAACATACCTTGATACAACAACACTTGAGTTCTCTCCACCGCGTACTCCACCATAAACTTTACACTCTTCATCACATCATCCCGCATCACAAACTCTACTTCATTGCTGCATTCCTCAAAATGAGCTCTTTCGCTCACTCCCAAAACACGTTTTGCCTCTTTCTGGTTCATAAGGTCCACCACCAGGTCTGTCCTGTACGGAATCGACCGTGCCGTATTGTAGAGTGTCGCGAGTCCTGTCATGTTTGTCAGTAGCGACAAAAGATCAATCCTCGCGTCTGTTGCTTCACGCCATTTCTGTGACTTCACGAGAGCCACGGATATCTCTTGCGCTTTCTCCAGTTCAACTCTCTGTTTTGCGTTGACCAGACCGGAATAATAAACGTTGACCGCATGAGTCTGGATTTGAGATACCGGGTCGGTAAGCCCGTTTCCAATGGCCAGGCCCTTTAGATTCACTTTCCCATTGGGTTTTTCTTTAAGGATATAGTATCCTACGGCAGGAACATACTTCCCGGCGTAGCTCTCACCTGTGAAGTAGAACGGTCGGTGTTCAAAACCCGGGTTCTGCTCGAGAAACTCCACCATCGCCGCGTAAAGATGCTCCGCAACCTGTCTTTGATTTATGGGAATGTCTTGTTTTGAGGCGGCGATGCTGAATCCAACTCCTATAGGGTTATCCACAAAGAGTAGCCCAAAAAGACGGTTCCAAGCGCCAGGGTTCCGCTCAAGTTCGGTGGCACGTGAAACAACGCGCCATGGACCGAGCTCGTAGAAGTTGCCAATCATTGAAGAGCAGCCTGGCCCACCTTGGAGCCAAACGAGAAGCGGAGTGTCGGAAATAGGAAGAGTTGACTTTTGAGCTTCGTAAAAGGTATAGAACATGGAGGACCCGGGGGCGGGTTTAACCGGAAGGTAGCCTGATTTAGTGGGCAGAGATTCATCGGGGAAGAGCGGTGGCGGAGAAGACTCAACGGGGACACTGAGGAGGAGAGTGAAAAGCAAGAAAAAGAATGTAGGGACGTTCTCCATTATCGCCACTAGCTCGTTGTTTTCTTACATAAAGATCCCTTTGTAATTTTTAACTTAACGTATCTACTTTGTGTTTTTTTGTTTCGTACTAATGTCACGTGGTTGGTAACTTTTTTTTATGGGTTTTTTTTGTCAACACGTGGTTTTTTATTTGACAAGTATTTTAATTGTCAAAATGCTGGTGAAAATTTATATCGACCCAAAATGAAAAAGCGCAGATAGGCCAGATAGGCCCATAAAAGTTTAACAATACAATACAAGGCCTGTTGACCAACATTCGCTATTTGCAAAATTTCGCGAGAGGTTCCGTCTCATTTTTACTTGTTGTTTTGGTAGAGTGATCACAAGGTGTTCGATATAACTCCTGAAAGAATTACTAAAGGCTTCGTACTTTGTTTGAGAAGGTAGGATTGTCAAAAGGAGAAGATGATGATCTTAGATGTATGTACAGAGGTTCTAAAGATCCAGAAGCTACGGCGTTTTGTCTCTTATGCCGGATTCTACTGCTTCACTGCTGCTCTCACATTCTTCTATACAAACAACACGTAAGTCTTCAAAAGTGTAGCTTACGATCTCAATTTTTATTTGTTTGTTCTTCCTCTCCAATTGCGGAGTCATTGGCCTTCGATGTTATTATTGCCCAGATTCGCTGATGATCTCGATGTTTTTAGTTTCAACCTGTGTTTTGTTTGGGTTCTTCTCTTAAGTGTTTTGCGTTAGGTATTGTTCGATTTATTAATGAAGGGAATTCGGATTTTTTGTAGAACAAGAGCAGGATTTTCCAGGGGTGATCAGTTTTATGCATCTTACCCTGCCGGCACCGAACTTCTGACAGACACAGCAAAGGTTATCCCTTGAGACATTTGCATTGTCGTTTTGTTGATTTTTTCTCTATCGAGTATATATATATTTGTGTGTGGAATTTTGATGAAAATTGGGTTTTGGTGTAAAGCTATATAAAGCTGCTCTTGGGAATTGCTATGAATCTGAGGATTGGGGTCCTGTTGAATTCTGCATAATGGCTAAGCATTTCGAGCGCCAGGGGAAATCTCCTTATGTTTACCACTCAGTAAGCTTCTTCGATCAGTCTCTCACTATTGTGTTGATTTGCCTTATGATAGTAGTTAGTTACAATCCTGCGGATGTGTTTGTGTTTGAAGGTCAATTTTCAAAACATGGTCCTTATGATGCGGGTAATATAGAAATCGAAGACCAGTTTCTATAGATACACTAGCTCCTGATTTGATTGTACTTATTTGTACAGACTTTGTGTTTGTGGTGCCTTAAGTTGATAGAACTGATCGTAGAAGCATGTGAGGTTGGAACTCTTGAATACAAAACCAAGTCTTGACCTATTTTTTGCTAATGAATGCAGCAATACATGGCTCACCTTCTTTCTCAAGGTCAACTCGATGGAAGTGGCTAGTGACGTCAATGTCAATGGTTTATAAAACAGCTTTGCATCTAATCGTGTTATAACAAAATCAATTCCGGTTATCTGGAACATTTGTAAGGCTATGGTATAAATCGAAACAAATTCGAGTATTCAGATTCATACTAAGAAAATGAGTATCATGTATGGTATATAAACCATGAACATGTCCACACAACTTTTGTGATATTCTTTGTGAGCTCCTTTCCCATTTAATAGAAGAAAGGTCAGAGCTCAGAATTACCAGTCCCGTAAGGAACTTCACTACTCCGTGGAGAAGCATCTCTTTATGGATATGTTAGAGATAAAACAAAAAGTATCAATGGTTTCAAGTGATCTTCTCTTATGATAGACAGGTAAATGGAAGCAGGAGCAAAGACTCTGTTTCTGTCTATAAATGAGCTAGGCCCATTATAGAATTGCAGGATATTATAGGCCCAAATACGAGCGAATACTTCCTAAACCCTTCGGCCTTTTTTTGCTGTCTGGCTAAACCCTACGATCTAGAACATTCCGTCTTCTACATCTCTCCCTAATTAAAATCTCAGAAACCCTAGCCAAAAATTCCGATTCATCTGAGAGAAAAGAATTGAGAAATGATGAAGCGTTTGGTACCAACGTTCAACCGCATCCTGGTGCAAAAAGTTGTCCAGCCTGCGAAAACCGAAAGCGGCATTCTCCTTCCGGAGAAATCCACCAAGGTAAAGAGCAGTTGAATTCCACGATTTGATTCTTCTGATTTGTAGCTTCGAAGATCTGAAATAATGACCATTTACGGATGATTACAGCTGAACTCAGGCAAGGTGATAGCTGTAGGACCTGGATCAAGGGATAAAGACGGGAAATTGATTCCGGTCTCTGTAAAAGAAGGCGACACTGTTCTTCTTCCAGAGTACGGTGGTACACAGGTCAAGCTCGGTGAGAACGAGTAAGTAAAAACCAATTCATATCTTATTATTGTTTAAGTCTCGTTGCCCTATGGTATACTCTCTTGAGATACTGATGATGTCTAGGTAATCTATTTCAGATCATTCCTATTTAGAGTGAGTTATTAGATAATTACATCTTAGATCGCTAAGAAATTGGGAAACTTCTGCATTGAAGTTCTTAAAAACTCTTGGTCAACTGAAATGAACGCTGATTTCAACACCACATTTAGACATATGTATTGGTTCATGTGTTGATGTTATACAAATATAGAGTTAGACCAAAGTAAGAAACTTATGTTTTGTGCGATGGATACAGGTACCATCTTTTCCGGGACGAAGATGTGTTGGGAACACTGCACGAGAATTGAAATGGCTAATCGCGAGGGTTGATCTTGGCGTTGCGTTTGCGTTCTTCAGGATAAATCATTTTATAAGTTTAGCTTTCTTCAAGATGTGGTTGGACTTTGTCGTTTATCATTGAATTTTTATCTATCAAGGAACGAATTTATATCCCCAAATGAGCATCTATTACATTGGATAATTCATGTGTGGTTGCATCTTGTGATTCTAATAACCTCTCATTCAAAGCTTCGGCATCTTTTTACAATTTGTCAATTGAATCATGCCGGGAGAAAGAACCATATATCAGCATTTGAACATAGTTGTCTTTTGCTCTTTGTTTTCATAGTTTTGGACTATTTAAGGTATACAAAAATGTCTTTTTTTTGTCCACAAAAAATTGTATAAATCATAGTTATTTTAGTATAATCTCCGCAACCAATAAATTCATGTTAATAAGAGTTTTTTATGATGTAGAAAATGAAAGATTTCATATTAATAAGAGTTTAATGATGTAGAAAATGAAAGAATAAGAGATTAAAGAACTAAAAACAGAGAAGAAGCCAATAAAAGTGCATGTGATGAAATAGATCCTGCTTCCACCGCACGAGCACATTAATGCAAGAAATATTAATAAATATCACACTTTCGCTTTCTACTTCACAGTTTCGCCGCCGGGAAATAATTTATACATTTGGCGTTTGCACCTGCCATTGTTGCAAGCAAAGCAATGCAAAGGATATATATGGAACTAATGGCGTAGCACATTGACCAAAGGAGAGAGAGAGAAGGAAAGCCAATGACTTCCCAGGTGGAGAGAGATCTCTCGATTCAAAATCGGATTCCGGCAAGCGGTCACTCTAATCCTTCTCCGCCGTCGTCTCCTCGTCTCTTCCGGACCCGTTCTAAATCATCCGGTCAACAGCCAAGTCGGATCGTCGTCGCTCACCGTCTCTCATGGATCCTTTTATCGGTTCTTCTCCGGCGTCAGGGAATTCTCCTATTCACTCCTCTCGTCTACATTTTCTGTATGATCTTTCACATGCGTATGGCAGCCTTTGATGCTGCCTCCATCATCCACCGCCGTCCCGCGCCGGGATCCGTTTACAGGAGCCCTCAGGTCTACGCTAAGCTCCGCGCCGAAATTGACGCCGATAATACCACGGCTGATGCGGTGAGGTTTGCCTCCGTCCGTTTTCCCTTCCCGCATTTTTATTCTGTTGTAGAATGTGGCCATTGGATCTGCCTACATTTTGGTAGATCATCCACGTTGAACAATTTATTGGTCGCTTGTTGGCTGGATTATTCAAATTCATGTGTTTAGTTTCTTTATTAACCTCGAACCCTATCAATCTTGTCATCTAGTTTCAGCTCTTAAAGCATTTTCCCATGAGTTTAAGGAAGGAATCCAACTAGAGTCGATGTTTTGGAGAATGTATAATCCTGTTTATCATTGTCACTACTTTGTGTGTGTGGCTGGTTTTTGCCAGTTATACAGCTGTCTTTTCTATATAACCTTGCTTTATATATGAGATATGCTAGTTGTTTACATACTATCTCCTTTCTCACGTATCTTCAATGCATTATATTCATTTTAGATATCTGTAATTTGGAAACGTTCCTGTAAAGGTGTCGAATGGAAGCCATGTGTGAGCAAGTCTACTGGAGGTATTACATAATTTTCCTAGTTTCTTTATAAGATGTGCTTGTCCTCCTCAATTAGTTACAGCATTACGATAGAGTTTTTCTTTCGTGTGTGTGTGACCATTGTAGTTTTGCCCGAGTCAAATGGTTTTATATTCATTGAGGCAAATGGAGGCTTGAATCAGCAGCGGACTTCTGTATGCTTTTCTATCTATTCATCATACATCAAATTTTATTGTTTCTTTCATGCCTTCTTTCCTGTGTCTAACGACATTGTAAAAGATGAAGCTGTTGACTTGTCTCTACCATGTTTGCCTAGATATGTAATGCGGTTGCTGTGGCAGGCTACCTTAATGCAACCCTTGTAATTCCTAACTTTCACTACCACAGCATATGGAAAGATCCAAGGTTAATATATTTTCCTTATCTTCTCCCGGTTGTCATAAATTCATCAAAGCCATCTCTGTTTCAAATACTTTCTGACAAAAGGTTTTCCTTGCAGTAAATTTGGGGACATCTATGATGAGGAGTACTTTGTGGATACTTTAGCAAATGATGTGAGAGTGGTCGATTCAGTTCCTGAATACTTAATGGAGCGTTTTGACTATAACTTGACAAATGTCTACAACTTCAGAATCAAAGCATGGGCACCCACTCACTATTACCGGGACTCAGTCTTGCCAAAACTGCTTGAAGAAAAGTGAGTCGCAGCTTTTTATAGACTAAGAAGAGTTGGGTTTTCATAATAAGCCGAAGGAATTTTTATTCCGTTTACAATGCGGGTTTTAATTTAGTTATTTTTTCATGGCACAGGGTTATAAGAATTTCCCCATTTGCAAATAGACTTTCGTTCGATGCCCCTCGAGCTGTCCAGAGATTTAGATGTTTGGCAAATAATGTTGCCTTGCGATTTTCGAAACCCATACTGTCCCAAGGAGAAACACTTGTGAACAAGATGAAGGAGCTTAGTGCAAATAATGGCGGGAAATACGTATCTGTGCATCTTCGCTTTGAAGAGGTTTGTTGCACGTAAAGGATTAACACTTCACGAATATGCTGCTTTTTCATGGCTGTAGATTCTGAAAACAAATCTGTATCTTAGGTGAGAAATATGATATACTATAAAAACATGTTGCAGGATATGGTTGCGTTCTCTTGTTGTGTATTTGATGGTGGATACCAAGAAAAACTAGACATGATTGCGGCAAGAGAACGAGGATGGAAAGGGAAGTTCACAAAACCTGGCCGTGTGATACGACCAGGAGCTAATAGGCTCAATGGCAAATGCCCTTTAACTCCTTTAGAGGTAAACATAAATATTATTGAATCTGGATACTGCTCTACTATCCACGATTGTGTTCTGCATTTAGTATTTGGCATTAGGACGAGAATATAGTCCTCAGTATATTAATTCATTGATACCGCTGTGGATCAATCATAGTAGTTGTACAAAATGCAATCCTTGTGAGCAATAATGTGAGTAAAATAACTTGCTGATGTTGCTTCAATCTTCCTTCTTGTACAACCACCAGGTGGGTTTGATGCTTAGAGGAATGGGCTTTAACAAAAGTACATACATATACCTTGCCTCTGGCCCAATATATGGTGGGAATAGAACTATGGCTCCACTACTCGAGATGTTCCCTAATCTACAAACCAAGGAGATGCTTGCGTCTGAGGAAGAACTGGCTCCTTTTAAGGTCTCCATCATCTTCCACTGTTTGCTCATCCATTTGATTAAATTTTCCTGACTAATATAAGATTATGTGTCTGTGCTCAGAACTTCTCCTCGAGAATGGCTGCAATAGATTACACGGTGTGTCTCCATAGTGAGGTATTTGTGACTACACAAGGTGGAAACTTCCCTCATTTCCTCATGGGGCATCGGAGGTATTTGTTTGGAGGACACTCAAAGACGATTAGGCCAGACAAACGAAAGTTAGCCTTACTCTTTGACAATCCTAAGTTGGGGTAATGACTTTCACCTCTACACCTACAAAAATGTATTTATTTTCTTTTGGTGAAAAAGTATATTTAATCTTTAAACCTACAGATGGAGAAGTTTTAAACGCCAGATGCTAAACATGAGGTCTCATAGCGACGCCAAGGGGTTTGAGCTGAAACGACCTAGTGACTCGATTTACATATTCCCTTGTCCCGATTGTATGTGCCGAAGGAACAAAACAACCGCAGCAGCAGCCACCTGACACTTTTTTCCACTGGAATTTTCTGGTCCATTCTTTTAGTTACATGTGAATTGCTAATTCTTTCAATTCTTTGGCCAAACAGAGAGAGAGAGAGAGAGAGAGAGAGAGAGAGAGAGAGAGAGAGAGAGAGAGAGATGACTTCCCAAGCATTCTCTCCTTGGGGAGATTTTTGACACATTGAAGGTGATGTTGTATCTAACATGAGGAACTGAGCTAAGCTTCCACCATGAATCACGGCTTGTTTCTGGACGAAGAGGATACCATTGCGATGTTCATTAATGTTATGCTGTTTGATCAGCTTGCGTTTTGTATATTTTGGTGTCTACTGTTTGGGTTTTCCCATAAATAAATGTAGAGATCATATTGGACAACTGATGAAAGCTGCCAACAAAAAAAGTTTGTGTACATTGATTGATTCTTTTTTGTTTACTTTTATCATGTTAAACAATTTCAATTGTATTTAAAATTTTGTGTCTTGATTGATTCTTCCTTTACTGCCTATGACTTCGTTGACTTTTTCCCCAAAGATCAACAATCGGCCCACGAAACTCTCCACTCTTTCAATTCGAGTTCTCTTATTCATAATTTTATAAACTTGTCCCATGGAGACTGTGTTCGATAGTAATGGGGTTTTAGTCTGGCCCATTGGCACTTATTAAACGAGAAACAAAATAAATTGGAACGTTCAAAAATCAACCATCAACTGCCTGGTCCGCCTCTTCCATGCATCACAAAAAAAGATAAAATGTCACATTCACTCAACTGTATTACCAAAGGGTCACGAGTGAAGAATACGACCACCTGGCTGTATCGAATGTTTTCTAAATCTTTCAAATAAGTTCCTAAACCAAAATTCTAAAGTTGATTTTTACAACACAAATGTGAATTCTGGATTTTAATATGTGCAGTTGACATTGAACGATATTATCCTCTTGTATTATATATCTTTCAGATATAAAGATTTAAGATAAATAGCTTTTAGGTTTTCTTTTAGTACTTATCCTTCTCTTAAAAGAATTATGAGAACCGACTGAAAACGACTTAGCATTATTAGAGAATACTCTGGTCCACCTATAAGATTCCCATTTAAAGAGCATAATTATTATATTCAGATTTGTTATCATATAAAGAGACCGATTAATCAGACTAATTACACTGACTATAGTGGTGACATTCAACATAATTTTATTTCCACCAATTACATCAATACTTGGTAACTACATAATTCTATTTCTGCCTACCCAATGTACCATCCTCCAATGTCACATGACCAAAAATAAAAACTCTCGAAAACGAGATTGAATTTTTTTAGCTGACCTTGAATATAATGCAATTAAAATTTTAACAAGTGACAACAAAAAACCCAGTAACATTCAGTTTGGTTCGGTCGGAACAGCTTATCATCATAACCAGTCATCATATCAATTGACTTAAGACTCAGCAGTTGAAGGAAACCGAATCATTTTAATGGGCCATCATCTAATTGGTGGAGAGCTTCCAAGCCGAGGTCGCTATGAGCGGCCGACTATGCCAACCCAACATGAGACAACCGTCGCTCTCCTCCACTTGATAACCTTCTCCGCCGTTGAACAGAGCCAAGAGCATGCTTGCTTGCTTGAACGCATTCGAACCGAGATGTGCCGCTGAAAACCCTGCTGAACCGAACCGTTTCCTCCACTGCCTCATCGTCTCGTGACGCTCAACTCGGTCAAGCCCATCACAAGCCACAACGTTGCAGATCTGTTTACCTAAATAAACCTCCGACATGACTTTGTCCTGGCCACTCGGGACTCCTTCCAATGAGTCAAACAACGTTGAATAGTAGTGTAACGACTCGGTAAACCGGTCTAAGAAAACCGGACTATTGTGGTTCGATTCCTGCTCAACGACTGTGAAAATCTCCGGTTTAATCTGATTCACCACTCCGAGAACCTTTTCAATCGCACCGGGTCGTCCCAAGAGCTTGTGGAGCTCGAAAACAGAATTAACCGCAACCGATTCGATTTCACTCGTTCTAACCTCGAGCATCGACGCATCAAGATCAGCTAATGTGTTGGCTACAAATCCCCGGTACTCAAACTCCACGTGAATCGCCTCCGCTAAATGAGCAAGTTTACAGCCAACTTCATGAAGGTAATCGAAATTATCCGACGCCGGTGGACCGATACCGGTTAACCGGAATACAGGAGGACCTTCAGGTCGGAGCGCGAGAGCTTGCATAAGAGCCGGCCATTGGAGACCTTGGCTCATGGAGACATCGATGACGTGAACCCTTTTCTTACCTTTGAAAGCTTCAAGTATAGCTTGATTCGCTGTGAAGTGAGCAAATTTGAGGTATGGACAAGTCTCGTAGAAATGCATCTGGAGTGTATCGGAGAGAGAGTGGTCAATCGGACTCTGTGACGGAGAGAGACGATAGATCCGCCGCGCGAGAGCTTCGGCGAAATAGGTAGCGACTTTTCTCATCGCTCCGACTTGAGACACAGCTAAGAACCCTATTTGCTTCACCAGAGCTTCCGCTAAAGTTAGATTCTCCTTCTGCACAGCTTCGGCGCAAGCCAAAAGCGCGTGAACGAGACGCACACCGTTCTCCTGCGAGTCAAGCAGGACTAAAGGCCGAGTTGACTCAGCCGTCGTTGTGGTGGTCACTGTAGTGCCTGGGACACCGTTTCTCGAGCATTTCAACCGCTTGTTGGTGCTATTCTCATCTCCGCCTACTTGATTCAGAATCGCGTCACCGGGAATAGCTTTCAAATCGTATTCAGCGGAAGAAGAGGGAGGATTGAGATCAGAGAGCATAGAATCAAGCCACGAGTAAAGCTCCGCTGGATTATAGTGAACAGTGTCGGTAGCTAAGTGAGAAAGATTATCTTCCTGAACATTAGACATCATAACTTCAAGCTGCTCAAGTTTTTGAGCAACCTCCGCCATTTCCGAAGACCTAACCTTGTAACCAAGAACAGCCAGAAGCTCATCCATGCCATCTTCTTCCTTGATGGTCATGTCTTGGTGGAAAGGATGATGTTGATGATCTCTCTTCATATTGGAGTTTATGAGATCGATCTGAAAACTTTCCTTCAATGTCGGATCTAGGTTTTGGTTTCTTTTTTTTTTTCCTTTTCTTTTTCTGAGAGGATGAAGAATCTTAGCTTCGGGAATTGGTTGGGACTGCTTCGATTTTCACTCTACTACCACTTCTAATTATCACATCAAATACTAAATTTGTAAAATAGAGAAAAAGGGTCACATATAATAATAATATTTATAAATTATTAGTAATATTGAAAAGAGAAAAGAATAAAAAGCTCGTGATGGGGCTCGATGTCCGATGAATCATTTATCAGAGGGCTAACAGCAACATCTACAGCTTAAAGCGATAAGGCTGAAACATACACCAATATTACTCTCTCTATATATATATTAGCTTTTGTATAAATATATATATATATATATATACATTCCTTGTTTTAATTCATATAAAATTTTGATAACTAAAAAAAAATTGTCATGCATTTTTTTTTTTTGGTGAAGAGATTGTCATGCATTTAGTGGTACAGTTTACTATTCTTGCGATTAGTTTGCTGTGTTGGGCTTTTGTGACTGTGTATCTTTTCATCTAAAATACATATATATATATATATATTTTAAGTTAAAGTATGTCACTACAATTATTTGATTATACCTATTTTTTACTAGTATTAAAATGATTTTTGTTTTGAAAAGTGAACCATCATTAAACCATTATGGAAATTAATACTCCGTTTTATTAGAAAAAAGGGATTAAGAGCATGACTTTCCCAATACTACTAATAGAAACTATTTTAAAATGTAATAAGAACTCCTTTTATTCAAAGTTGGTATATAAAATGTCCTAATATATCAATTTAAGAAATTGTTTTTTTCAACAAAAAATTGTTAACGTCACTTTTTACATTTCTGCTGAAATTTGTGTACCAAAAAATCAAATAATTCATCTTCTAATATTCATCATATATGCCAAAGACAAATAATTAGTGGTAATGATTACTTTACAAATTCTCAAATAGCGGAATTATATGAGAGTTTTGGCATAAATCAAGACTTGTGGATCAAATTATTGTTTGAGTAAAATTGGAAAAAAAAAAATACCTTGTGATTAACTGCGAAACTGGATAAAAACTTAAGGTAACATCTCAGTAAATCGGTTCGTCTTTTAATTTAACATTTAATAAAATAAAGAAGACTTCATTTGATTCGTCTTTTGATGGAGAGAAGTAAAAGCTATCCGAGAAGCATAATAAAAGAACAAAAAAGCTGAAATGAGTTCATCACACTGTTTTAGTGCCTGCCTAGTTTCCTTTGTAATAATGTAGGCATGTTTCGAGCAAGGAGGTAGGAAAAAGTAAACTTCATTATTCATTCATTTTTAACCCCATAAACTTTTTAAATTTCATTTCAAGCAATACATCCCTCAAATTACAACTCTCAAATCCTTGAGTTACAAATTCCTTGGACATCGATCCAAATTCTACCTTAACAAATCTGGATTCAATAATTGAAAAAATTATTTGAAATATAGTCGTCAGTAATTAGTGTTTTATAGTAGTAGTCGTATATAAAGACTCGAAAAAATTGGTGAAAATTAAAATGAGAACTGACAGAATGTGATGTATCCACGTGTAAAAATGTCCCACAAAGCCATTGGCCGTACGCCATTTAGACAGTGGTCTTACTAATTTACCATGTTATAATTACACGTGTCCACTCTTTGTTATATTGTGGGTCCCAAAACCTTTCTCACCGTTGACGGCCGTGGTATCGTATGGACCATCTTCACTTTACCGATCCCATTGTTACATTACATGTTCTTATGTTTTGTTACGTCATTTTCTCCCATTTCAATCTTTCTCTTTGTATTTTTTCGACCCACTTCACATTTATTGATTGTTTTTGTTATGCATTATAGTATTATAGGTGATTGGTTTAATTTCATAAAACTATGAATGTAACTATTACTAAAGCACTGTATATAGAACTAAAACTAAAACTCTAATTACATCCGAATTATCTTACATGGTATCAGAAACATCCAAAATTTACCATTTTTTAATTACACACAAAATAAATTTAAAAATTTCATTGTACCTGATTTTAAATTTTGACTTTTTATGAAAATAAATAAAAATATTAAATTTGAATTTGATCTATACCCAAAATGAACATGATCTAAAAATTAAAACTACTCGAATGAGTTTTAAGTCAATAGAACCAAAACCACGAAGAAAAACTCAACCCGAAAATAGCTCTATTGATAAAAAATTATCTTGACCATTTGGGTATTTTTAATGTTATGCATGTTAGTTCTGGTCAAATTAGATTTTTAACTTTAATTTTGTGCATAATTAAAAACAGAGATAAATTTTAGGTGTTTCTGGTACTATATATGATAGTTTAGATAGAATTACAGCTTTAATTTTACTTTTATATGCAATTAACCAGCATTTTTGATATTTAGACATAATTATACAAAAAAATTCAGGTGAAATTACACGGATCACTCAAATATTATTGAGTAAGTTAGTGTTTACTATGTATAAGCTTTTTAAAGACACTGCTTTAAACTATGTTAATTGTTGACTATCAATCATGTGCTACAAATCTTACACGTGAGAACATTAGATCTCACGAGATATTCAATTAGACTATGTACATCAAAAAATCTTTATTGGGGTTCTTAACAAAAAAAAAAAAAATTAAAAAAGAAAATTAAAAATCTGACCAATCAGGGTTCGCCACGTGGCGAACCTGCCTCTTGCAAATTCTTGGTGGCGAACCCATCTCTTAGTTTTCTTTTTTTTTCTTTTCCTTTTTGCCTATGAAACTGAGTCATGAACTCACTATAAACCTTTGATGTACATACTCTTACCCAATCTTCGATAAGTATGATTAACCGGCGATGACTTTTTTGAAAATAGATAGTCCAAGTGTTTTCTTTCTTTCTGATAATCAAGATATTTAAAGTTTTCTTTCTTGCTACTTGATTGCTCATTGCACGTCTTACTGAAAACTAGTATTAATTAGTTTCGTTGATTAATTTAGAGCATTTTCAATATTACTTTAAATCTCTCGTCAAATTCTACATTTGAAGAAAATTTTACTCTAATGGTGTTTCAAATCTTTTCTTAAATTTGAAGGTTTTTATTTTTTTCTTCAAATTTGAAAGATTTTCATTTTTTCTTTCATTTTTTTAATAAGGTTTTTCTACATGATCCCTTAATTTTTATTCTATTATTATTTTATACATAACAAATTTTTTTGGATATAATAAAAAAAGAAAAAAGTTGAAATAGAGTTAGAAACAATTTTTTTTATGAATTTCTAACTAATAAATATAACTAAAAAATATAAAATGCAATATTAAACTATATTATAATACAAAATGCAAAAACATATTATGTAAATAAATAGCAAAATACAAATCAACAATACATCATTATTGTGAGTACATTTTATATTTGTCATTTTTTTTTCTATTTGTGTGACGTATAATGGAATTTTATAACTTTACTAACATTATTATTAAGTATATAGTTAAATTTAATATATGTGGTTAAATATAAATATTTCAAAAGTATAAGAGTATTTTAGAAATTATTAATAAAATATTGAGAAAAATGTCAAGTTAACATCGGACTTATCAAAAAAGTTAAATTGAACCCTAAACTCTGTAAATGATTTATTAAACCTCAAAGTTTTTGTTGACTTCTAATTTAACCCTTAACTTTAGGTTGACTAAGCCAATTGAACCCCGAAGGAAAACCCAAATCAAAAATTTCACAAAATTCGAAAGCCAAATCAATTTTTGAAAGTTTGATTCAGTTCTTATCTTCCTTTTGAAGAACCCTTAAGCTTATTTTGTCTTTTCTTTCAAGAATGAGCTCAATTCTTCGGTTTGAAATGTTGTCGGGAAAGAAATGAATTTGAGCTCATTCTTGAAAGAAAAGACAAAATAAGCTTAAGGGTTCTTCAAAAGGAAGATAAAAACTGAATCAAACGTTCAAAAATTGATTTAGCTTTGGAATTTTGAGAAATTTTTGACTTGGTTTTTCTGTTCAGGGTTCAATTGGCTTAGTCAACTTAAAGTTGAAAGTTTTATTAGAAGTCAACGAAAATTTTGAAGTTTAATAAATAATTTCCAGAATTTTGGGTTCAATTTAACTTTTTTGGTAAATTCGATATTAAATTGACATTTTTCTATAAAATATTATATCAAAATATTGTTAAAATATTTATTTGAAATAAAAAAAAAGTAAACCATTATAGCTCTTCTTTCATTTATGGAGAACTTCATTTTTTAAGAAGAAAATAAAGACAACTATTAGAAATGGTTTTAGATGCCCTCATTCGATTATTTTCTTTTGATTTAAAGTAAAAGACAACAAATAAAAATGGTGTTATATCATGTCACATAACCATAAGATATTTAGATTTATGTTAATTACACAATTAGGACTTTTCAAACGATTATTTTGGAAATGGGATCACTTATATTTATAGAATTAGCCACTTCACTAAAAAAAAAAAGAAACTTCTCAACAATAATAACAATTTGTAAAGAATGGATTGTGACAATAATAGCATAAAAATGTTAGATATGAGAAAAAGATTGATGGGAAATGTAATAAAATCAAACGAAAACTTGAATGAGTGGGCGCGTGACATACGAACCAGAAAAATCGCGCGTGTGAAGAAAGGTAAAGCGAGGCTGAAGACGTGTCGTCTAAAGCATGTAAGTTAGCGTTCTACTGTTACTATCGTCGATCTAGTTATCGTAATGTACGATCAATTCTGATCCATCCACGTGGCTTTTGTACCAGTTTCCAGCTCAGCCAATAAAAAAAATACTTTATACAGCTTTTGCCATTAGGCCCGTTACGACTCTCTTTGTAACGTTTAATCATTTTTTTTTGTTTAATTGTCAAAATTAATAAATATTGATGAGTTTTGGGATCTAAAAGCATCATTATAGATAGTCTCATTAGGGGATCTTTGAGAAAAAATAAGTTAAAAAATGTATTTTATTTTGAGTTTTTAGGTATAATTAATGGTAGTTTCTTAGGTGAATTTCTTAAGAATTAAAGAATAAAAATAAAAAGAGGAGAGAAAGTTAAAAAGAGGAGAGAGAGTAAAAAAGAAGATAAGGTAAAAATAGGGGAGAAAGTAAAAAGAGCAGAGAGAATAAAAAGATGAGATATAGTAAAAAAGATGAGAGAGACCAAAAAGAGGAGAGAGACTAAAAAGATGAGAGAGACTAAAAATCGGAGAGAGAGAGTAAAAAAATGAGACATAGTAAAAAAGAGGAGAAATAGTCAAAAGATGAGATAGAGTAA